>JAVTVY010001452.1:0-35309 GCA_036873755.1 Hanleya hanleyi | reverse complement strand
TGGCTTCTTCGTACTTTTTCGTGAAATAGTCTATGTTTTGAGGATACATGCGTCTTCCGAAGAGTTGTACCTGATGACTGTCGATGGAATTGTTGAAAAGCACGAAGTATTGGCAGTTCAAGGTGATGTCTCTGGACGCCTTGCCTTGGAGGAAGAGATTCTGCGTCAAGTAAATCACGGACAGATTCCGATGGTGAGAGCCCTTGGTAAACAGATCCGCGACTTGTCCGTCTGATTTGGCTTGACTCGTCGAGCACGAGCACCACAATATTGATCTGCGCAGGGTCGAAATAATAGGTCTCCCCGATATCGTGCGGGATTCCGGGAACAAAGCTCACATTCTTTAATCGTGTATTCTTGTAGGCGGCCTGCCATTGGCCGTAACACCAGACAATACGCGTGGGAGAGGGTTGAATGTCGGTCCCTTCCAAGCGTTTCAACACCCATGACGTCTTTCCACACCCCGTCGGGCCGCTAATAGTCATGGTAAAGGGATGTTGAAAGAGTGCATTCGCAGTCTTTGTTTCGGTTACCTGTTCATCCGTAATGACATCGCGTATCATTGTAAGCCGTTCCCCGTGATGTAACTCGATATGTTTGCGCAGGTTTTCGATTCTCGTAAACGTCTTAGCGCATGAGCTACACGCATAAGTCATGATATACTCTAGGAAAATAGACGTTAATATAACAAAAGCTTCGTGTGGAGTGCGCTCACCGCGCTGAAACTTGCACTTATACAGGAGATATCCCAACGCTGATTCAATACATCCGGCTGCAGGTTACAGGCTGCAGGCTGCAGGGTGCAGGGTGCAGGGTGCCGAGCTTAGATTGACTCGATGTCTTCTACTGGCACCCAACTGACGAATTTAATGGGCCAGCCCATGTATTTAACTAATTGCTCAACTCTGCCTCTCCTCCGTCGTGTTTGAGAACCTTTTCGATACGCCATAACGCGTCGGGCTCTTTCCTCACTCGTTGTAGTTCCTGCTGATAAAATGTTCTCTGTACCCCGTCGTCCATAAAATCCTTGAGTTCGTGTATCGGGATGCCTCGTCTCCGGAATCGTCGGAAAATTTTGAAGAGTTCCTCCGTCCATTTGGCTTGATAGTCTCTTTGGAAGGCGTACCTCACGTGAGAGATTCTCACGGTATCGCCGATGTTTAATTTGAACGGTTGTTTACGGCCTTTTATCGCCGTGTCGACGTACATTTCTCTCCAGAGAAGAGCCTCATTCCCTTCATTAACATCGGAAGGACTTTTGTTGCGCAAAGATGTGTGCGGTCGTTGGTTGTAATTACGCACCAGGTCTTGTAAGACGTCTAAATAACGGTAGGTCTGCTTATGGGTGAAATATCTATACATACTATTTTTCATCGTCCTTATAACTCTCTCCGCGTAATTAGCGTTCTTTTCGTTATGGGTGACGTAGAA
The DNA here is from genome assembly GCA_036873755.1 of Hanleya hanleyi. NCBI lineage: Eukaryota > Metazoa > Mollusca > Polyplacophora > Lepidopleurida > Hanleyidae > Hanleya > Hanleya hanleyi. The sequence goes on along the minus strand of JAVTVY010001452.1, from coordinate 33,878 downwards.
ATGAATGTCTTTCTTCTTCAAATAAGCTTTCACCCATCGGTTGTTGTACTCGCTTCCTTTGTCGAAGCGGAGATACTTGGGTTGTCTCCCTTCAATCAGGATTTGATCGAGTCCGAGATTATAGCCTTATGCTGTTTATTGGGAAGAGGGATAATCCACAGAAATCGCGAGAAAACGTCTATGACGAAGAGGAGAAATTGCACGCCATCGTTGTACTCGGATACATTGGACACATCGGCTAGATCTGTATCCCAAAGATCGTCTAAGCCCGCAGTGACGACCCTGCTTCTCTTAAAGGTATAACGAACTGGCTTTTGTAAACTATAAGCATTCTGGTCGCTCAACCATTGCGTTAGCTCTTTACGCGCTACATTATATCCATCGGCCTTTAATAAAGCGTGTAATTTAGAAGGCCCGGTGAAGCTGATAGGGTTTTTCGGGTCGAAATAGGTTCGCGACAAGTACGTTTTCCACCCGTTCCCATCCATATCTACGAACTCGAATGATGAAAACGGTGACGCACACCTCTTTAAATAAATAAGAAAATGAACAGTGTGTGGTTTACTCAACCTTTATTAATAATGATATGACAATGCGAATGGTTTAACAATGTAAGTTCAGCGAATTATTTAAACAATGTGAAAAATACCGCGTGACAAAGTTGTATACATAGCAATCGTTATGACAATGATTTTGATCGAAATCCGTAACGATACTGGACAGGGATATACCCCGTATAAGCTGAAGTAGGACGTATATACAATAGTGACAGCAAGTAAAAGAGTTATCCCCTTGAAGCTGTCTATGGCTGTAATAACGGAATTTACTATTGTTTTCCAGAAATTTTACGAAGTGGTTCGAATAATATTCCGGGGGATGTCCTAGGGAATCGAAAAATGTTCCTCGCTGGTTCCGGAAATAAAACACCACCCAGTGTTCCCCGGGGAGACTCGCCACTTCGGTATTCACGATAAAAGTCGCTGGTGTTCGTAACACGTGGTTTGGAATTTTGTCAGCCGGGCACACACCTCGTACATAAGCGTCGAGCGTACGGTCGCTGCGAATGATGCAAAGAAGTTAGTCCGTACTCAGGGTGTAATGGAGATGATGTTGCGAGATTTATCCACCTTGAACAGCGCTGGGAATTCGGCATAGGCGATACAGCTCACATTTTCCGGTAATGGTTCGTCGAAGGTCGCTTCCAGACGTACATTGCCTTGTCTCAGGAGTTGAAGGTGATCTTCTGCGGCGTAGGAGGGGTCGAGGTTGAAGGCGTAGAGGGTAGACCCGTTGTGATAATCGTACCAGGTTATAGAGTTACCGAAGTTATCGCCAGTACGTCCTATGCTGTCGAACAAACTCAGGTAAGCCGATGTGAATGAACTCTTCTCCCAGTCCGAGTTATACCGCGTTCTCAGGAAATGACCCGGAGTCGTTACGCCGTCAATATTCACCGAGAGATTGGCCAGTTTGAAGTGTTGAAAGTTTAGGGGGTTCATTTTATAATCCCCGGCGACGGCTTTGGACGATACGAACCCTATCACCAGTCTGCTGGGGTAGACGGATAAAAACATATTATCCCAGCGGAAGAGGGTCTGTCCCGTGGCTAAGGAAGCCATTTTGGTCTCCGTTCTCACGTACGGATATTTGGCCGATGTATTTTCCAAGGTCTTGGCGTGTCCCAAAATCACGCCGGGGTTTACGCGAACTTTCTCGACTTTCAGGCTGATATCTTGTATCACCAGTTTATACGCCAGATTTTCCTCACCCGACATCATGGTGAACTGCGGTGTGGAGCGATGCATTTTGATGTATACGTCCACGTTATTCAGCAAGTAGCGCTGTTGTTTGAAAACATCATGCATGAAGTTTCCTTCCATTTCGAATACATTACTCTCAGCGATGAATTTCCTTCTCTGCGTAAATCCGACATTTTGACCTGATGCGGCATCCGCGGTATCCAAATTAATACCCTCGTCGGCTACATACTTTTAGCGTCGGCTTTAAGCGTCTTCACCGAAATTCATTAGCGTTTGAATGTAGGCTTTATATTGGTAACTGTTGTCCATGACCGTCATAAGCTTACCCAGCATGGAGACGTCTATCTGAGACCACATAGTTTGAAGGAGTAAATTGATAGGGCCGCATTTTTCGTCCTTGATCAAAGGGGTGCCATCTCTGTGAGTTATTTTAGCCTTAACGTAGAGTCTGGTGGATTTCAAGTCGACGTAATCCGAGCCTTGACCGGATATCAGGAATTCGACGGGTGCATCGTCCGAGATTTGAGAAGACGGTCGAACGTCGATAACATAGCGACTTTCAACCGCTGTTTGCGTAGGGGGTAATGAGAACAACGATAATTCGCTAGGTTGACCATCGGTGAATCCCTTGTCTGTGAGGAGTGCCATCTTATAACTCGAAGAGATGCGATCTTTTGGTCCGCGCTCTCCGTTTATCGGCGGGTGAACTGACGGTAGGAAGAGAACGCTTCCCATTTATGGGTTCCTGTTGACGCGTTCTCGAGACTTCAGACTTGGCTTGTTCGACCACTTGTTGAGAGGGAGCCGTAAGCTGAATAGCCGGCGTCTTGGGTTTCTTCTCGCTGACGTTTTTAGAATGAGGGTCGACGGGAATAATGTAGGATTCACCCGTCTTACCGCCGAGTCCTCCACCTTTCTGCTTCTTAAAATATGTCGAGGGTTTATGGATAGACTTTGCCTCGTTCCGATAAAATCTGATCCATTTATTCACATCGGGGATGTACAACGGTCTCCCGGTCATAGCTGTTTCACGTGGAGCGTTACGATGACGGATTCGGTGAGAAATGTCGCCGGTTCACCTTGTTCGTCGGTTATATCGATTTCTAGGTAGCTTACGTCGCTTAAAATGATGGGTAGGTAATACGGCGTGGGGTATATCCTAGATACCGGTTTTTTCTGGAGTCCGGAGGCCTCGACGTAGCGTAGTAGAGGTACTTTCGTCTCGCCTACGAAGGAATCTCCGCATATATTACAACACAGGCGTAGAAGAGATCGCGATTTAACCTGCGGTTGTCTTTGGATGAATATTTCTGCTAAGGCTACGACCCAAGACTCGTCGAAATGGCTTTTATTCAAGCTGACGCGAAATTTGTATGGCCGATTCTCGGGGAAAAGCGTCTTGGAATCCTCGCTGTTTACGACGATGTACTTATCCATTCGACTGATTCGCAATCAACTGTCTCCTTAGGCGTTCGTATAGCGTATATAGTAATCCCAAATTTCAACTTTCAACGTATCGGATGTGATGATTTTAATCAACGTCACAAAACATTGTTGCAGAAACTTATAAAACAGGGCTATTCCACCAAGCGCCTCCACTCAAAGTTTCTCAAATTTGGCGATACATATCGCATGCTGATAGCAAAATACGAACGTAGCGTGCAAGATCTATGGGGCTACGTTTCGTAACATGTGTCTAATTCCGCTTAACCCGGGGCTAGGGGCCGTATGAACCCATGTACTTCAAGATCCTCATGGTACTCATATGAACAGTCACAATCAAGCGTGACTGAGATACATCATTCTTTAGATGACGACTTTACAACGAATATTATGGATTAAGAATACTGATCAGCGATACGGATTTGATATTTTTGGAACATCATGTCTTGCCGGCATCATTGAAAACTGTTGACCGCTTCTCTCTTGCAGGAAACAAGCCTGTTTATGTATACTATGATTGTCTTTTTGAATTTGGTGCTAATACTGTTATGTGGAAAATGGAATAGGTCTTTGGATTATGGACGCGGATATTCTCTAATGGACGACGGCTGGATTATGAATGACGGAATAGACGCTTGTAATTTTAACCTGTGTATGCCTGGATTCTGCTGGTGGACAAGTTGTCCCCGAGGCCGGGCCCCTGCACACCCAACAAACATAATGAGCACAAATAAAAGAAAAAATATGAAGACAGACCCGAGGAACCTTGGTGCAGGTTTCTCGGCCGAGTCTCTAATAGTTCGAAATGCACTAAGACCTTTTTCAATCCAAATGACAGATATATTTCTGACAGCAAAGCAAGGCCACGACATCAAACCTTGCAATATTGCGCTTGATGATTGTTTAGCACCGAATTCTACATGTAATAATTTCAAAATTTCTAAGTGTGGACACCGTGGATGTCTCACGTGTCAACTCTTTAATACTTCAGCTTCATTTAGTTCCGCGTTAACTGGTAACTCATATTCTGTTAACTCGTATGTTGATCTTAGTTGTTCTACTACAAACTGTATTTACTTAGTTTCCTGTAAGAAGTGTGGTCAACAGTATGTTGGCAAGACCACCCAAAGACTTCATCTTAGGGTGAACGGTCACAGAAAATCCGTTAGGAAAAAGCAATTGCTTATAGGTAGGCATTTTTCTGGACCCGACCATGGCTGGGATAACTTTAGTATTCAGATCATAGACGTGGTCTATCCATCTACTAAGGATTCCCCCTTTGGATTTGAGAGAAAAATCCGAGAGCGGGAATTATTCTGGATGCTAGAACTTGGGTCAGTGTTTCCGTTTGGTTTAAATGATAATGTCAGTGGGTTCGGCAATGCTGCAAACCGCCGTTCAAATATATCCAACATTACCCAACTATTTAAACCCCATCAACGGAGACAACGCAGCCATGGTTGGCGAAGGTTTAATAGTTCGATGATTCACGATCATATCACTTTAAATTACTTAGTGGGTTTAACTAACGCACCCAATAGTATACATAGCTTACGTACAGTTCTGTATGCGTTACCTCTGAGAGCTTTAAATCAAATAGCCAGAGATATACAGCAATCTGCGTCTTCAGGAAATATAATACCATCCAAAATCAGAAAAGTATGTCAAGATATAGCGTATTTTCGGTTGTATCGTCCAGTGAACATAATCGAAACATCTCAAGATCGGCTTTTCTTGAAACTCAACTACTTAGATAAAGGACTGGACATCATTAATTTACCTCGAATCCTGAATGATCCAGAGGTAGGCAACGCTGTACCAAACTATTTTAAGTTCACAGAACCTCCTTGCATTTCATATAAGTATACTAAATCTGTAGCCACCAAAATATTCAATTACTCCAATGCTGTCAAGGAGTTTGACTGGAACTTATACACGTCAGGAGGCTATAGTTGTGATTGTGAATTGTCGAACTTTATCTATACACCATGCAAACATATTGTGACTGATGACCTTGATGTGGTGAGTGATAAGGATCTGAAATTACTCCTGATGAAAGGACCTAAATATAGAGAGCCAAGAAGAATAAATCTGAAGGCGGACCAGAAGGTAGTCCTGACTGCATTAGCACAGTACGTTATTGATTGGTCTAAGCGAGAAAAAGTTGAACCTACAGTACTCGCTGATTGGCTGGACCTCACCAAGAGCAAGGTCGTTGAAACAATCCGCCATATTGACAGAGGTTCTCTTCCCCTAGCAAAACAAGTACTGAGAAACCTCAATTCGCAAGAAGTTCTAGCAAATCTCCAGAGTAAATTCGTCATAGTCCCAGCAGACAAAGCTCCGAATAATATAATATTCATATGTAAATATTACTATTACCAGGTGCTGATTAAAGAATTGAGTGTAGACATACCTTCATCAAATACGTCTACTTACTCCCAAACTGCATTTACTCTGGAAGATTTATTTAACAATCACAAAAGTTTCTCAGGGAAAGAGGTATTTGTCTTCCAACCAATCATAGCGACATACCAAAAATATACTGGACTCCCAAAATGCATAAATCACCATACAAAGCTAGATTCATGGCTGGTTCTAGAAGCTGCACCACCAAGCTTCTTTCAACCCTATTGACGAGGGCCCTTCAGGAGGTAAAAGCATTTTGGGAAAGGTATTGCGCCACTATTTTCAAGAACTCTGGCGTTGAATGTGTGTGGATATTGAAAAACTCAAAATGTCTTACGGAAGAACTTGATGCTAAAGGTCACATACCGTACAGACATGTATCCACATGGGATTTCTCGACTCTCTATACTACAATCCCTCATGAGGACCTTATTGACCGTTTAAGTTCATTAATAGTATCTGTGTTCATGAAAACTGATCGTAGATATATTAATGTCGGAAGCCATAAAGCATTCTTTAGCTCGACTACATACAAGAGATATCATTCATGGGATGTTTCTTTGTTTATAGAGTTGCTTGAATTTCTCATTAAAATATCTATGTGAAATTTGGCAACACAATATATCAGCATCATATAGGTATTCCAATGGGTACTAATTGTGCACCCCTGTTGGCTGACCTGTATCTGTTCTCTTATGAATATGACTATATGCAGGCGCTTTCAAAAGCCGATCCATTCAAAGCCCGTTCCTTCTCATTCATCAAACGCTATATAGACGATCTTCTCGCTGTGGATAATCGCTATATAAATGACGCAGTGAAGGATATATATCCACCTTCACTGGATTTGAAGAAACTACAGATAGCCCTTCAGGCACATCTTATTTAGATTTCTATCTCTGTAAAAATGAAGCGGGCCTTCTCTCTCGTCGACTTTATGACAAAAGAGATGATTACAATTTCGACATCGTAAACTATCCCTTTCTGGACAGTATTATTCCAGTGGGACCTGCATATGGCGTATATATATCTCGCCTAGTAGCATTTGCTAGATCCTGTGTTAATTGTGACGATTTCAATCAACGTCACAAAACATTGTTGCAGAAACTTATAAAACAGGGCTATTCCACCAAGCGCCTCCACTCAAAGTTTCTCAAATTTGGCGATACATATGCATGCTGATAGCAAAATACGAACGTAGCGTGCAAGATCTATGGCGCTACGTTTCGTAACATGTGTCTAATTCCGCTTAACCCGGGGCTAGGGGCCGTATGAGCCCATGTACTTCAAGATCCTCAGGGTACTCATATGAACAGTCACAATCAAAGCGTGACTGAGGTACATCATTTTTAGATGACGACTCTATAACGAATATTATGGATTAAGAATACTGATCAGCGATACGGATTTGATATTTTGGAACATCATGATGTCTTGCCGGCATCATTGAAAACTGTTGACCGCTTCTCTCTTGCAGCATTAACATACTTTTGTCTTTTTGAATTTGGTGCTAATACTGTTATATAAAATGGAATAGGTGCTTTGGATTATGGACGCGGATATTCTCTAATGGACGACGGCTGGATTATGAATGATGACTAGACGCTTGCTTAATGAATCTGTATCCAAACATTCATACAGCACTGGAATCTGACTCAGGTGACATGAACCTGTATCCAAACATTCATACAGCACTGGAATCTGACTCAGGTGACATGAATCTGTATCCAAACATTCATACAGCACTGGAATCTGACTCAGGTGACATGAATCTGTATCCAAACATTCATACAGCACTGGAATCTGACTCAGGTGACATGAATCTGTATCCCAACATTCATACAGCACTGGAATCTGACTCAGGTGACATGAATCTGTCTCCAAACATTCATCCAGCACTGGAATCTGACTCAGGTGACATGAATCTGTATCCAAACATTCATACAGCACTGGAATCTGACTCAGGTGACATGAATCTGTATCCAAACATTCATACAGCACTGGAATCTGACTCAGGTGACATGAATCTGTCTCCAAACATTAATACAGCACTGGAATCTGACTCAGTTTCCAAACAGTCGTCGCGAAAGTAGCAATTGTTGCTCTTCTAGAGAAATCCCGTTATAAATTCTCATCGACGTATCCAGGATTTTATATTGGTGATCAGCTCATTAAAACAGGAAATTCTTTGTAGATACACGGAGAATAGCTAGATAAAGAATAACTGTAATGCAGTAGATATGCTTCTATGGATCTGTCAATTGTAGGGAAGCCCAAACCATCATTATAAAAATTATTAATATGCATATCGTGTTTCCACTGTTAATAGAATTAGTATCTGCCACGTGTAGTAGAACATGGATTCGTAACCCACAGAAAATAGAGTATTGAACTTCCGTTTTCATATAGAGCTGGCATACACGTGTTGTGTCGGTGAATTGATTAACCTGACGGTCTCAGTAGATTTAGATGATCAGATTTCCATACGATTCTCCGCTGTTTCACCGTCTGAGATTTGTGTAGCCAATTGACCTATCTACTGTGTAGGAGTCATTATTACCGTAAAATACAGGAACCTGCACTTAACTGGCCAAATATATAATTAAAATACAAGCGTCTATTCGTCATTCAATATTCAGCCGTCGCCCATTAAAAGAATTTCCGCATCCATAATCCAAAGACCTGATTCACATAATAACACTAGCACCAAATTAAAAGGGTAAATCATAGTATACATAAAACTAGTCTTTCAGTGATGCCAGCAAGACATCATGATGTTCCAAAAATATCAAATCCGTATCGCTGATCTGAATTGAATAATCCGAGTTTCCCTATAGGCAAGTAACATCTGTTCCTGTTTCAAATTACCCTCCACGTTCAAAGGGTCTAGTAAATTATACCACAAAACTAATCAAATAAATTTGATGTATTTACTGAATGATGCTGAAGAACTTATTATTACAGCATGTTTGCAATTTTAGCACATATTAAACATGATTCCTGAGCAGAAGTGGCGGCATATTACTGCACCAACACTGCGTGAAAACGCAATTTCCATTTCAGGAAACTTATTGAAAACTGGTTTGGAAACCGTGTCGCTACAATTTCCAATAGGTTTCCGGTGAGTTTCCGAAATTCGTTCTCATGGCAACAGATTGTATATTCCCTATTGTCATATATACGCTCTGATGTCAAAGTGGGGCTAATTGCGGCGCGCAGCTTTTCTGCGCATGGCTCTCGCCCAATCAACAGCCTCCGTTACTAAATGAAGCGAACTTGTTGAGATTACCGAATGAGGCCGATGATTTCCGAAAAGCTCAGCGTAACTTCGGCGAGCCAATCAACATAGGCGTTGTATATCGACGAAAACGAACAGCGGCCAATCTTTATGTTACAAGGGGCTGTTTAAAAAAATCGGACTGGTATTTGTGATCTGTCCGTTAACTTCCATCAAGAGCGAGCAAGTAAATGTACTCCGAGCCCCGGTAAAAAGCCCCTAGAGAAAAACGACAGGTGGGACATTATTCATTCCCAAGCCTCGAATTACTGTTAGACCAGGAAGAGAACCGTGATTTGCTAATTAACCCTACCTGGCCTGGGGGGGGGGGCGGAAAGTGCCCCCCCTAGTGAACTTTACTCTGCTGCTCCGAAACGACAAAACCGAGGAGGCTGAAACTTGGTGACTTTTAAGCTTATCTTATTGGGGTCATTTTGAGTCTATTTTCATATACCCCCGGGTGGAGGATCATGGGTAAATTCAAAATGGCGGCCATGTGGTATCCGCGAAAGTCGTGTTTTTCATCTTTTCGGTCCATTTCTTCACATTTTCCTTGCCTAAAAGGCCTTGAAAGTATATTATTTATGCAAAACTATTTATTCTCTATTTTATAAGATTTTTTTCGAGAGAAAAATCTGAAAAATGAAAATTTCGAAAAATCGACCCCAAAAAGGCTGAAAAATGGCTTCCGAGAAGATGACCTCACTGTGACGTCATCATGGCGGCCATCTTGGATTTTTTTACATTTCCCGGTAGAGCTTGAACCCAAGATACTGTGTGGTAAGTTTCAGCGCTCTAGCCTTAGTGGTAGAGAAAATATATAGGGGGGCACTTTCCGCCCCCCCCCCCCCCAGGCTGCGACACACCCCAAATCGCCCAGGCCAGATAGGGTTAAAACAGACAACGATTTCAATTATATATCCATTAATTCTAACTTCAGGCCTAATATTGCGTATATTGTTTATTTGGTTTTATAAGCATCGTCTTAGTTTCTAAAGAGAGTTTATTGCAAGAGAACCAGTCATATAGCTTATCAAGTTCGATGGATTTTGTTTTTGCTAAAGTTCCGATGTCCTTGTCTGAGAGTATGACGCTAGTATCATCAGCAAAAAGGATAATACCGGATAGTTGAGTTACTTTCTTTATATCATCTATGTGTAGAAGAAATAGAATGAGCTCTAAAATAGAACCTTGGGGTACTCCACATGTTGAAATGAGGATTTGGAGTTTTCAAATTGCACACATTGTTGGCGATTACTTAAATAGCTTTTAAACCAATCATTAACTTGGTCACGTAAACCATAGTAACGTATAATTTACGCAACAAAATATCGTGATCCACAATATCAAATGCTTTGGATAAATCGAGAAAAGTTGCAATGCTGTAACTTTTAGATGCCTTTGCTGCAGCTAAGTTTTCATACAAGGTCAGAACCGCGAGAACCGTGGAGTGATTTGCACGGAAACCAAACTGGTTGCAACAGATTATATTATATTACGCAAAAAAACTATACATTCTATTGGCAACTATTCTTTCGATAATTTTACTGAAGCAAGGTAAGATTGAAATAGGTCTATAATTTTCAAACAAGGTTTTATCTCCAGATTTGTAAATGAGGGTAACTATTGCTATTCTCATGTTATGCGGAACAACACTTGTTCTGGAGGATAAATTTATTATGTGAGTTAGAGGCCTTACGATCAAATTGGCGACAGGTTACCCTACCTGGGCTGGGGGGCCATTATGGACCCCCTACCAAACTTTCTGAGCTATCTCCGGAACGACGCAAAATGGAGTGCTGAAACTCCGGGACTTTATAGTTTATCATATTGGGGTCATTTTGAGCCCATTTGCATAACCCCCTCAGCAGAGGATCATGGATAAATTCAAGATGGCGGCCACGCGGGGTACCAGAAAAGTGATGTTTTTGTCACATTTCTTCAAAATTTCTGCTTTTCCGTGATGAAAAGTGGGCAAAAGCTATTTTATTTCATATCACATTAATATTTACTAATTTATCATGGAGTTTTTGCCGAGAAATTGCATAAATAAAAAAATCGGAAAATCCGACCAAAAAATCGACCAAAAAAATGCCGTTTTTGAATATCAAAGCCGCCATCTTGGATTTTTTTTACATTTTCCGGTAGAGCTTGACCCAAGCGTATAGTGTGGTAAATTTCAACCTCCTAGCTCAAGGAATAATAAAAATAATTAGTGGGGGGCCATTTCGCCCCCCCCCCCTCCCAGGCCTGGACAGGTCCCAAAAAGCCAAGGCCAGATAGGGTTAAGTAATATCATACGTATGTCACCAAAGCCAGGTGAACTATTTTTCAGCATAGAGATCACTGAGAGAACCTCACCAGGTGTACTTGCATCTAGAGAGAAAATATGTCCATGATTTTCATGTAAGAAATCCTTGAAATCGTGGGATGGGTCTGGAAAATCTGATGCTAATTTTGCTGCTACAGAACTAAAATTGAAATTGAAATTATTTGCAATTTCTAATGGATCCGAAATGGAGATGCCATTGCTGATGAAACTTGACGAGGCAAGGGTCTTTTTCTTACGGTTCATTAACTGATTGAGAGTTTTCCAAGTACCCTTAATATCATGATTATATTGGTTAAACTTCTCTTCGTAGTATTTCTTTTTAGGTAACCGTGGTGTATTATTTAGTTTATTTCTGTACTGCCTGTAGGCCTATTGCCTAGATATCTCTGGGTCCGGGGTTTTGGGGTGTACTCTTAACATTTCTTTTTTTTCGTATTGAGTGGAGTATACCAGGACTGATCCATGGTTTGATAAGTTTTTGCTACTGAAACATTGCTGCAGAAACTTATAACACAGGGCTACACCACCAAGCGCTTCCACTCAAAGTTTCTCAAATTTGGCCATACATATCGCATGCTGATAGCAAAATACGAGCGTAGCGTTACGTTTCGTAACTTGTGTCTAATTCCGCTTAACCCGGAGCTAGGGGCCGTATGAACCCATGTACTTCAAGATCCTCATGGTACTCATATGACAGTCACAATCAAAGCGTGACTGAGATACATCATTCTTTAGATGACGAGTTTACAACGAATATTATGGATTAAGAATACTGATCAGCGATACGGATTTGATATTTTTGGAACATCATGATGTCTTGCCGGCATCATTGAAAACTGTTGACCGCTTCTCTCTTGCTGGAAACAAGCCTATGTTTATGTATACTATGATTGATTTTTGGAATTTGGTGCTAATAGTGTTATATGGAATATGGAATAGGTCTTTGGATTATGGACGCGGATATTCTCTAATGGACGACGGCTGAATTATGAATGACGGACCAGACGCTTGTAATTTGTTTCGAAGCAGTTTTTGTTAGGACAGGAAAACATTCATAATATGTAGGACTGAAGTCATTTAGAAATCTTTCTAGGGCACTATTGGCATCATTTTCCTCAGTGATCACACTATCCCAATTTATATCTTTTAGACATTCTTCAAATTTTAGTTTTCGTTCTTCAGTGCTTTTTCTGTAGGTAATATCGCTCTTTGGTGTTTCGCCCAAGGGAGCACTGCTGGAGATATGAAAAATAGGGGAATGATCGGTGATATCGGACAATAACATTCCAGATGTTAGCGAATCTTCATGGACATTTATAAAGATATTGTCTATTAATGTCGCGAAATCTGATTTGACTCGTCGAGTGGGTTTCGTGATTTTAGGAAAGTAATAATGAGATTTCGTTGTCTCTAGAAATTTTTTGGAAGGTCCATGTCGGTCGGTTTTAAACAGATCAATATTGAAATCTCTCATTAAAATACAATTTGTCTTTTCGGGTTTGAAAGTATTCATTATCTCGATAACACTGGTATTAAAATTTTCAACATTTTTCCCTTGAGGACGATCCCAACAACATACAATTTCCCACTTATTTCTAATTCAACACATAATAACTCGTAATCACCATCATGTTCCATAAATGACAGATCGTCCCTGAGTTTAAAATTTGTAATGTTATTATTTATATACAGGACCAGACCCCACCTCGTCTTTATATCTAGGCAAGTTTAGTGGTTCATATCCTGGAATGTCGAAAAGATGTTTGGTAGATTCATCTAGCCAACTTTCAGATATACCAATGACTGAGAATTTAAATTGTAAATTGTAGACCTATCCAACACTTTCAGAGAAATTTTTTCAAACTTCTAGCATTGAAGTGCAATAGGGAGAAAGTTGCGGTTTCGCTAATATCATTGTTAGAGAGACGGGAGATGAATGAATCTTCTATATAATAGTCTGAGCTTTGTGAACTGACATTCGACCAGTAAGATTCTTCGTATGTGTTATCAACGGTTAGATATGTCGCGGATTCTGAATTATTTAGTTCTAAAGGATTGAAGCACATACTTTCGAAACCTTCAAGGTACTTATCTGAATTTTCTGTAATTGATTGGGTATCGTCAAGATAGATCATAGTCATGATTGTGGAATGGCAATTGCAAGAACAAATTTGGAACACCCTCGAAATGATCACGAGTATTCATTGCAAAATTTATCTAATATTTACAGCAGCTCATACAAACTTCTACAATTGATATAATTCACCCGAGACACCCGTGATAGACGAACATGTAAAATAAAAACAAAGAAAGTATTAACAAATGATGTTTCATAATAATACGGACAGATGGTATTTCATCATAGTATGGACAGATGATATTTCATCATAGTATGGACAGATGATATTTCATCATAGTATGGACAGGTGATATTTTACCATTGTATTGACAGATGCTATTTCATCATAGTATGGACAGATGATATTTCATCATAGTATGGACAGATGATATTTCATCATAGTATGGACAGATGATATTTCATCATAGTATGGACAGATGATATTTCATCATAGTATGGACAGATGATATTTCAGTATAGTATGGACAGATGATATTTCATTATAATATGGACAGATGATATTTCATCATGGTATGGACATGGTATTTCATCATAGTATGGACAGATGATATTTCATCATGGTATGGACAGATGCTATATGTATTTCATCACAGTATAGACAGATGCTTTATTTCATCATTGTATAGCGTGAAGACATCATAGTTTAGACATTTCATCACAGTGATGCTATATTGTATCAACATATGACCAGATGATATTTTCATTTGACTTGTTTCCTCATAGCATGAACAAATGATATATTTTATCATAGTCTGGTAATATGACATATTTCATCCTAATATGGACAGATGACATATTTCATCATAGACTGGAAAGCTGGAATATTTCATCATACTAGTATGAACAGATGAGATTCGTTATCATTGTATGGATAGCAACATATTTAATATAGCATTCAGAGAGGATATATTATAGTATGGATAGGTGACTATCTCATCATAGTATGGACAGAGGACTTATTTCATCATAATATAGACAGGACATTTCATCACATTAAGGACATTTGACATATCATACTGCAGATGACATTTCATCATAGTATGGTACACCAACGTTTAACGGCCTTTTTTTTAGTGCAGCAGGAAAACAAATAAATGTCACCTGCTATTAAACACTGGCGACCACAATACACACGCTGTAGAGTAATAATTGTCCTGCGTGACAAACGACGCTTCGAATTGAATCCATAATGTTTGGCAAGTCTTTGTGAAATGATAATACTGTACGATAGTCGAAGGAAAGTATTAAATTTATATACAGAGCAGAAACACACAGAGAGGGATGAGATTAACTTGAGTGATCTTTTAAACGATTGCGAGGTAAACAAAAAGTTAACAGATGAAGTAAAAAATGCACTAGAAGGTCCAATAAGATATCAAGAACTTGCAAATGCACTTGGAAAAATTAAACAAAATAAAAGCCCTGGGTCAGACGGATTTACAGTGGAATTTTTCAAGTTTTTTTGGAAGGATATATGATATCTTCTCCTTAGATCAATAAACAGTGCTTATGAATCTGGTAAAATGTCTACAACACAAAGGGTGAGTGAGTGAGTAGGATTTAACGTCGTTTTCAACATTGTTTCAGTCATATCACGACGGTGCCTACATGTGCCAGAACACGAGAGTGTCCACAGTTCCTATTATTCTGGACACTGATCAGCCCAGTCAGTACAGCACCCGGTCACCCATCCAACTACAACACAAAGACAGGGTATTATTACATGTATCCCGAAATTGGGTAAACCAAGATTTTTTATGAAAAACTGGCGCCCAATCTCTGTATTAAATGTTATATACAAAATGGCAGCATCTTGCATTGCCGAAAGGATTAAAACGACACTTAACTCTATTGTATCACAAGATCAAACGGGTTTCATAGCGGGTCGATTCATCGGAGAAAATACGAGGCTTATGTATGATGTATTATTTGAAACAGCGACTCAGAATATCTCGGGGATGATCTTAACCATAGATTTTGAAAAAGCCTTCGATACAGTCTCATGGGAATTTATAGACAAAACTTTGGAATATTTCAATTTTGGTATATCTATAAGACATTGGATAGCAACATTTTATAATGACTCTAAATCTTGTATAATCCAAAATGGACATATGTCTCCTTTCTTCAATCTCGGTAGGGGCTGTAGACAAGGAGACCCACTTTCCCCTTATATATTTATTCTTTGCGCGGAAATTCTAGGAATTCTAATTAGGAGTAATGGCAAAATCAAAGGTGTTAAAATATTCGGAAAAGAGTTTAAAATATCCCAGTATGCAGACGATACCTCACTTTTCCTAGACGGCTCAGGGTCGTCCCTGCGAGAGACTTTGCGTGTACTTTCTGCCTTCCACTTGGTATCAGGTCTTAGAATAAATTATGATAAAACCTCAGCAGTTTGGCTTGGTCAGTCGGGTGCTCCTGAATGTATAAAATCGATTAAGGAGGTGAACTGGGTGGAAGAGTTCACGGCCCTTGGAATCCGCTTTAGTAAAAAGGTGGATGATATTATAGAACTGAATTATCGATCAAAATTACTAGAAATGAAAAAACTTTTAAATTTGTGGAACATGAGAGATCTTACTCATATAGGTAAAATACATATTATTAAGGCACTAATTTTACCGAAAATTGTACATCTACTAACATCGTTGCCCTCTCCAGACCAAAAATACATGAAAGAGTTAGAAAGTTTATTTTTTAACTTCATTTGGAGGAAGAAAAACGATAGCGTGAAGAGGGCAACACTGTATAAAAGTTACGAAAACGGTGGCCTACAAATGATTGACATATTTAGCTTCGCAGAGTCACTTAAATTAAGTTGGATTAAACGCTTACTAACGCAAAGTTCTAGCTGGCAAATTTTTCCTGACCAATACTATAATTTGAAACAGACTATGGATAAAGGTCCCCAGATAATAAAAATTATCATGAAAAATACAAAAAATCCGTTTTGGACAGAAGTACTGGTGTCATGGAAAAAGATGGTGGAAATTTGTTATACTGGAGAGACCTTAATTGCAGGAATTTTGGCGCAACCTCTATGGTACAATGAAGAAATAAAAATCCCATTCATAAAAGATTGGTATATGAAAGGAATACGTCGTATTCAGGACATAGTCAAAACAGATGGCACTATATATTCAATCGAAGAGCTGAGAACTTTGTATAAAATAAAAGGAACTTATTTGAATTTGAACGGTTTGATCTCGGCGATCCCCAAAAAACGGAAAACCAGTATCTATAATAACACTCAAAGTTTATATGTCGGACCAATCTTATCTAAACCTCTTTCTATCCTTGCACCCTGTAGGAAAGGAAGTAAACATATATACCAGTTTCTTTTGAACTCGAAAACAAAGAACATAATTAATATATGGGAGGAGAAATGGAACCACCATTTTGGTGAAACCATCGATCCAGACCAGTGGAAATGGATATACCTTATGCCGTTTAAGACCACAATTGAAACAAAACTCCGAAATTTTCAGTTTAAACTTTTGCACAGAATTATACGAACAAAACAATTCCTTTTTAAAATAAATCTGATAGATAATGAAAATTGTAACTTTTGTAAAATTAAGAGTGAAACAATATTTCACCTCTTCATTGAATGTACTCTAGTTGAACGCTTTTGGCACGAAGTGGAGCAGTGGTTGAGGACGTTTGGTTACGAATATCATTTCTCTCCCCACAATATTATATTTGGGATCGTGTTATAAACCACTTAATATTAGTGGGAAAATATTTCTTATATAGATGTAGTATACAAAACCAGACCCCAAACATGACTGCATGGATAAACATGTGCAAAATTATATTTAAATCAGAGCTACATATATCCATCAGTAAAGTAAGTAAGTATTTTCGTCTTGGCAGACAAACGAATTATTAGATATAACTGGATAATACTGCATGATAGACGATGCAAAAACTTGCACCAAAGTCGTCTACATGTAAAGAGCAAATATGTTCAGCAGATTTCATAGTAGTATGGTACATTTCAGTCACTTGAGTATTCCGAATCACTCACGTTTCAATACCACAAACGGGGCCTCTCGCAGATACGCTAACTTGTGTTTGGCTTGCTCTTCAGGAGACATTTCCTTCAACTTCCTTACTAGGTCATATCGTAACTGGGCTAGTACAGGTGCCAAATCGAGTAGAGCACTATATCCTGAACCTGGTTTGAGCTTTCGGGTCTCGTTCAGCACTAAATCTCGATCCCCGAGCTGTAGGAAACGAGCATAAATATTTTTCTTACCCTCGGGCCCTCCGGAAAGGCGAGGAACTGACTGAAAGAACATTTTCTCCGCACAGTTGGAATCGACTTTCAATTTGTCAATAAAAGAAGAGCGTACAAGCTTGTCATTTTCAGTCCAATGTTCGTTGCTTTTACTGCTAATGCCTTTGATGATCAAGTTCCATTTTCTTCCCCAGAGGTCGAGCTTGATTCTTTCATTTCGCTCTTTCTCCACTTCTTGTCTAAGTTTGGGGGAGATCTTGTTCTTGAATCTCGGCCAGAGACTGAACACTGTTCTCAGTTTCTCCTACCCTCCGTTTGATTTCACTCACGTTCACTTTCAGACAGTTTATCTGCGTAGAAAAGCTAGAATGGAGCCTCGCAAAACACTTACCAATATCACGGATGTCAGTGACTTTGTAACTCTTCCAGTGACTGGTATTCTGGTGTCTGAACTGGGATAGACGGGTGTGGCCATGGCATTTCGAATTTCAGTTAAGATTCGCTAGAACAATAATTTAAGCACCGATGGTCAATATATTGGCATTTATAAGTCCGATTTTCTAGTGCTCCTCACACAGTACAACCGTCTACCTGGCAGCCATTTAACCAATATCAGATAATTTACAAATCTGATGCCGCAATTAAGCCATTTGTTATACAGAATAGGTTTGATATTTATCATATTTTTTAGTTTTGTGCAAAAAAAAATGTTGTCAGGTTCTCTGTACGAAAGGTGTTGAAATTGATTCCATGCTGCGTTGACATCAGCCCAGAGGGATTTAGTATACTGTCGCCGAGGATGGAATATCCAGCTCTATCTGAATCACGAAAATTCATAGAGAGATGAAACAAGTTGGACACCACGTATTTTCTCAGCCATGATAATTTCCGTGCCCGAATCTTGTTAATAATTTAGGGAATATTCTTTCCATCATCTTTAAAATGTTTAACGGGTTTAATTCCAGCTATCTTATCTGGCTTGAATTTATTATTTAAGCGGCGGATCGGGCAGTGAAAAGAAAGGGCAGTGAGGTAATACAGATTTCAGTTAATATTGGTAGATCGGTATAGTTTAGGGGGAAATATCTCCTGCTTGGGAAACTGTTTGTGTTTGTTGAATACATCGTCCAAAGCAATTCCAGCAGAGGAGTACGTCGATGTAGAAGTGGATTAGCTATGCTCAACTCCCAGGCCAGTGTCTGTAGAGCCTAATTTTCAAAATTCATTTTTTTTGTAGTTTTGGTTAGGTTTTTATTAGGGATAGGTTTTTGCTAGGGTGTGTTTGTTTGGGTCATCGTCGCCGTGTGACCGATAAGGCTAGGTGCGACGTTAAACTCCAAACAACCAAACAACCAACTCCCTGACCCGTTGCAAAGATTATTGATAGGGCATATGTGTTGGAAAACTTTACCGATCAGTTCAACAACATTAGAAACCCATTAAAGTTTAATGAACTGATTCACCAAAATGATTCCAAGTGTCAAAGTTTGATAATTTTCCCGATGCTGCTCATAAATGCTCATTACTTTAATCTCAGATAGAACAATACAGATACAGTGTAGTTGCATGCATATACAATAAACGTAGTAACACATAATACAGGTTCGCATAATATCACATAAACTGTTCCCATCAGATTCACCAAAATGGCACCTGATTGCTACAGCATTAGGTAAGAGATTCGCCCATGGTATAATGAGATGAATATATTCGTATATATCATTGTGTACATCCGTTAACCGCAAATGATAACAGCGTCTCTCCCTGTACTTGGGAAGAAAAACGTTGGATGCAAAAGTTGGCTGAATACAGCAGTCAATGTTTCTGTTCCAAGAAGGGAAATAATTACAGAGTGTAAACAAATAAATAAATTAAGGAATATATAATAGCCCAATGGGCTCAAACCCGCTCGGCTTTTAGGATTCAGATTCATGTATTGCTTGATTGGTGAAGTTTGGTTATAATCGATTTATTGAAAAACTTTACCACAAAACTATTTGAAAACTGCGCCAAATTCACTTATTATCTTGAAAAGAGTTCTGGTCCATCGACAGATTCAAGCGGTATGTACATATATGGAAGGACTAGGTTAGATTCTTACGGTATATAATTGGACCTATTTTATCTGAAAACTACTGTGGAGAGAATCAGTTACTCTTACTCATCCTTGATAAGGTCCTGGTTAATAAACATTTGTATATCCGTGTGAATTTTGAAGGCTATCATTAATCTCCCACAATGTTCCGATAACAGCTTTGACAGTCAATTTTATCTTGAAAAATAGCTCAAGATCGATCATCCTCAGTATGCTACTGATTCAAGTTGTGTTGTGATAATAGCAATGGTGGAATGACAAACCTACTTTTGACCTTATAGAAAATAGGTGAAGGCCAGTAAATTTCAACGTGGTTGGGATCAATAAGCAGATTTGCTTCCGTGATGTATATCTGGAAAAGCTAGCTCTAAATTCTCAAGGGATACTGAGCTAACAGTATTACCATATATGTGACATTGGAAAATACCTCATGATCAGTCATGTTTAATCAATGTCTGACCAATAAGCACGTGCATCTGTAGTGTGGATTCGGAAAGCATAGCTCTGATCATTCAATAATAGTAGATCATTGAATCGAATTTTAACTTGAACAAAGTTGGTCAATAACCTGATACATCTGTGATACAAATATCATGCTGAAAGTAGCAAGTCGATATTTGATATGTATCTTGACCTCGAAAATATAGGTAAAGCTCTGTCATCTTCAATGGGTTTCTGGCCCGTCGCACAGCTGTTGTATGAATTTGAAGAACCTGGCTGTAATCCTTCAAGGGATATCGGGTTCACATCGAAGATGCACAGAAAGACGGACAGACAGACGACACATGTGATGATTATACCCTTAGGCCAAAATTGGCCAAGGGATAAGAATAAATTAAAGCATATATAGACAATGAGATACAATTTTAAAATCAATCCAAAGGTTTCTCCGTTATTACTATCCTCAATAGCCAATTACATCATATCTGGTTGTCTATATTTTGAGCTGGGTTTCGTCACCATCGCTCTCAAAATCACAACTTGTAGGACTCGCGACGATACAATGCCCAACCGTTGCCGGTGACCACACGCTACATCCCCGTGTTAGGGGATCCTCTTCCTGTGGAGTTCTGTGCGCATGGCTGATAAGAAATTGGTCAATTGCTGAAGGCGCTTCCTCGTCTGGGCTGACTTTACTATATGGTGAGATACTTTCTGAGGTAATCTGGTTTGTATTCGCCCCTAACCCAATCTCCCAGCATGCACTATTCCCAACACTTTCATATACATTTCCGACATTTCTGACCGTTTCCGCTTGTGATGTGTCATTTCTGGCAGCTATGGACTTTGTGGATTCAAATCCTAAATCTTCTGCAAGTCTAAGTTTATTCCTCTCATGGATTCTCCTGAAGAGCACTACAATGACAATCCCCGTGATTACTACGCAGGTGAGCGTTATCAAGACCAACGCAAATGTTATGTATAAAATGAAGATTACTTCCTCTGGTGCTTGTTCTCGATAACCTGGAAAAGTAAACAAACAGTTTGTATCAGAAACAAACAATTTGGTAAGATTTCGGCCCTTCATTACGCAATCACTGTCCCAAAGTGAAACAAGAGCCGTTGGGCTTCTATATACCCGGTACAATCTGGACAGATGTGATGGAAACACTATCACAATGGAGGATAATGCAGACAATAGGTGATGATGTGAAGCATCTTCATATATAAATACATTTGTAACCAACATATACATATTCGCCTGATCTCTCTCCCCCAAATTAATCCACTTTAAGGAATATGACTGAGGACATGAATTTGCCAGACAACAGTATCTCTTTTGGGGCTTTTGATTTCTCGATGGGTAAGGAACAGGTTCACTCCCCAAGTTTAAAAAACAAATAGAATTGTAGAAATCTCGTAGAGAACAAACAGAATGACACACAGATAGACGTGCCATACAATGATTAGGCAATCGCAGTTCTTAAGATTGCCAAAGGATGGTTCATATGGTTGTGGATATGGTACATTCTATTGCTGACATCCCCTTTGAACTTACCCAGTCCGGAGAGGTTTGTGGTAGCAGGAGACGTCTTTGTGACATACTTTGCCCTACTGCTTCCTGGTACAAGGAAATATAAAGGAAGTAAATTTTAAGCATTACTATCTAGAACGCTCATTTACAAGCTAAAGAAATGAGTTCGTTCACTTCTCAAAACAATAAAACCAGTCGTCCAATGACGATAAATGTCATACGATGATCTACTTCCACTCGATGATTAGGAACGCCCCGAATGTGGACGAAAACACACTTATTTACAAGTGTCAGGGGATATCCGTACCTGCAATGGACATAACGTCGATAACTAGGACATCTTTATCATTGATAAATGTCACATGTATATAAGACAAGAAATGTAAACATGGCGTCCATCGCGAATACTCAAATATGACATTTCAAGGTAGGTTACAAGGAACTAAGGTTTAAACCATTATAACAACATATATATACGAGAAGGTGCAGTCCTTAATTGTTTTGTTGAATCTCTCCAGCTCATGGACTATTGCTGTGTCATGAACAACGGAACTAACACCGTGTACACGATCGTCTATGGTTCAGTTAAACGAAAAGGACAAACGTTAGAGATTCGTGCGGATT
Source organism: Hanleya hanleyi (assembly GCA_036873755.1). NCBI lineage: Eukaryota > Metazoa > Mollusca > Polyplacophora > Lepidopleurida > Hanleyidae > Hanleya > Hanleya hanleyi. The sequence goes on along the minus strand of JAVTVY010001452.1, from coordinate 11,577 downwards.
TCAAGTTTATTTGCTTTTGTTAAATTCCTACGAAGTAGGCTCTCATCTACAAATTGTCCGGTAATGAGTGAGTGAGTGAATGAGTGAGTAAGTGAGTGAGTCCATCCGAATCCTTTCGTCGGCAAAATAAGGAGAACCCTTGACATTAGAACCTTGATTTTTGGCATGAACTTGCATTAGGGGACAGTTACCAGCAAGTTCTGAGCTGACCTATTTTTGATGAAATTTGAACTTCTTAAGTGACCTATAACATTACGCTTGGACCCTCAAGTCATCTTCCTCACCCTACTTCGTAGGTCCTGTGACGTTAGTCACGCTACTCATGTGGGTTAAACGATCATGCAATCATTCCAAAAGCACTATATTATTCCAAAGCATTCGATTATTCGAAAAGTACTCGATTATTTGAAAACATAAGCACTTACAAAGATTCACTTTTCCAAATTTGCGACAAACACAAGCGCCGGACCGGACATTTAATGGCCAGCCACCTATTCCTACAAAGTAGGCTCTCATTTGCAAATTGTCCGGTAATGAGTGAGTCAGTCCATCCGAATCCTTTCGTTGGCAAAATAAGGATAACCGTTGACATTAAAACCTTGATTTTTGGCATGAACGTGCATTAGGGGACTGTTACCAGCAAGTTCTGAACTGACCTACTTAGGTGACCTATAAATCTCGAAATTGTGAGAGGGTTTCAAGTTATTTCTAGATAGAGGGCCCCCAAGTCATATCTCGACCGTCTCCCGTATTTCTACATAGAGGGCCCCCAAGTCATCTCTCGTCTCCCGTATTCCTACGAACCGTTGACATTAGAACGTTGATTTTTGGCATGAATGTGCATTACCAGCAAGTTCTGAGCAGACCTACTTTTCATGAAAATTTGACCTACTTAGGTGACCTATAAACCTCGAAATTGGCAAAAACATGTCTTAGGTCAAGGCACACACTTAAATCAAATCAAACCCTACTTCGTAGGTCCTGTGACGTTAGCCACACTGCCATGTAAGGACGTTCCTTGTCCATAATCAGAATACTTTATTGACATGACTTTATTAATACCAAATACCTAGCGACCATGAACTGCATATATAACACAGGCCAGTTTCCTGCAAGTGAGAAGTAATGATGGAAAGATATCTTGATATCCTTAAAATCAATCCCCATGTTGTTTCTAAGACTGCAGTGTACGTCAGTCAAGCTTTAATATCGAACTTATGGTGTTCCATTTCGGCCATTTTTGCGTCGCGCGTCGCAGGCGACGGGAAGGACGACGTCGCCCTTCCCGTCGCCCTTCCCGTCGCGTTCTTATAATGTTAAGAGATAGAACGCGACGCGACGTCGCCTTTTTTAAACGCGACGTCGCCCTTCCCGTCGCGCGTCGCTTTAATCAACACGACGCGATGGGCGACATCGCCCACGACGTCGCTCGCGACGTCGCCCTTCCCGTCGCGTTCTTATAATGTTAAGAGATAGAACGCGACGCGACGTCGCTCTGTTTAAACGCGACGTCGCCCACGACGTCGCCCTTCCCGTCGCCTTCCGATATTTTAGGGCAAAATCGATCTGCGCATGCTTAAGGAGCAGCTATTGCGATGTGGATCGTATGATCTCTGCCACTATCGATGAAGAAAATGTCAGCGTAAATGAATAATGATTATCCTGCATTATCGTATAGCTTTTAAATGATGTTAAATATTAGTCCATGCTTGGAATGATGCCTGTTATGAAGTTATCTCTCGGAAAGTCTGCAACTCGCTGTGTTGTACTGTACAAATTATATCTTCGCTTCCAAAAAATATACGCAACCCCCACATCCGTACATCGTCTTGAATTTCTTTATTCCCATTGGATTTACTCGTGTATGTGTGTGTGGATTTTCTGTGTGCTTTGGTGTGTTTGTGTTTTTCAGTTGTTCCTACAGTATACCTCCTTATGTGACCACATTTACCAGGCCGTTGAAAATATCCTTTTATTTACTGCTGTCCAACACTGTATACCGTTACTTAACCTGTCACGTCCCGACAGATTGTAGTGTAGATCTATAAGCTTTCAATTTAGCGGAGAGAGATAGTCCCATAACTCTTAAAAAGAAAAAAAAAGAAAATTATGATGGAATTGAAGTTATTTTGTTCTTTCTACTCTTTCTAAGAACTGACTGAAGAATATTAGTACTTCTGCACTCTTTAAATCGTCCGGCATTTCCACGATCGTTCAGGACGAGTTCTTGGAGTTCGAGTAAGTTGCTCTTAACTGCAGAGATTCTTTCCTCATTTTCAAGAAAAATAAAAAAAAATCATCCTTGAAACACAATTGTCGTCAAATGGCCTGAATAAAACCTGGAACAAAATCCATGAATTATTTTAAGAGTGCATATCAACGAGATTTGAATTTTTCTTGAAATTGAGGAAAGAACCCCTGCAGTTACAAAGACGTAGACAAGTTTTCAGATTTTGGGCGGGGGAGGGGGGGGCTATACTATAACAGCACAATAAGGCGAGGGTCCAGGGGCCGCCTAGGCCCCGGAAGCTCCAGGATCCCAGATGACTGGAGATGCGTTCTTGGCCTTTCCCAGTGAATAAAACTCAACATTAAAACGCACACGTTGTAACCAGTTGTTTTTTGTCTTTTCTTGCTTTTATGTGTGGGTATTTTCTTTCCAGGGTTATTAAACCTCAAACTTGGTCAACACAAAAAACGTTGTGCAAACTAATTAGCTCAGCGACTCATCCAGGTTGTGGTTTTGGAGGGAATACGTGTTTTGTACATTTTGGAGGGAATTTATACAGCAGTTTTGTGGGTTCCGAATCACGGTGACTTGCGGATCACTTTCCTAATGAACGCCTTATATTTCTTGCAATAAAGCATCGTGTAAATCTTTTCTATTTTTATTGGAACGTATGTTTCTGTGGACCCAAATAAATGTCGAACAACCGACCTGCGTTGTTTGTTTCTCGGTCAATTCGGCATGGTAATGCTTCCGGTACCACGCAATGGCAAATTCATGCTGTGACAAAAACGCGTGTGATTTCTTAAGAGTTGAATCTACGAGAAATTAAATGGCTTTAAGTGGTAATTTCAGTATTCGTTTCAGTGACTGAATCATATTAATGGTCAAACACAATATCTAATGATTTGCGATAACCCTTAACTCGCCAGCATTGTAACATAATGCGGCATTAGAGATGTCAATTCCGGATTACGAATTGTGACATTGAAGACTGCACACGGACAAATGTCTCTTGGGCAAAGTTATTGCTTTAGAATAATTTTAAGTCACAGAACGGGATAGTCTTCACCCCTCATCCCCCCTTCCCCCACCCCACCACACACATACCAAAGATTTCAAAATTAAAGATTTCATTATTAAAATTGGGGAAATATATCTGTGTGTCCTTTCCTCTATTTTCTTTTGTCCAAATATAGATGCTAAATAGATGTCCGATGTCCATTTAGAGAGTTTATATATTGTAATCTTGAATATGCGAGTAGAATTCGTTCAGCTGTCAGAAACACGATGGAACATGTGTGTAACTTTCTTAAATTTGAATCTGAATTCCATGCAGTATATCAGATCAGATGGGGAAACATTTTCGACAGGTTTCTATTGAACCAGGTCCGTCAGGTTCAATCTTAAATGAATGGTGTCGTCCGTGAACAAATAACGAACTATCGAAATCCTGAGAGAATTAATTTAATTAGTGAGGATAATTTCCGTATATGGCATGGTCAGACAGATCAGGACGTCGTTGTCTATGAACAATTTCTGCCTCAGTAATGGCAATCCAACAAAGTCCAGGCATGTGATACCACATTTTTCGCCTATTGGGATATTGGTGATAAATGACCACTCAGGCTTTATATATATTCCCAGCGGCTGTAACGACCGCTAGATGGCGTGATCCGCTTCTTACCAAAGTGATTCGCAGCTGCCCGCGCTGGTGCACTGAGACGGACATGATTTTCTCATTGATTTACAAGTTCGATTAGAGAATTTTATACATGCAATTATCGACGACAGATTTTCGTAGAAAATAAGGCCAAGAATCACTCTCAACTCTTAACAACACGAGCGCCAGCAGGCTAGATGTAAAAGGCGATTCGGAACTCCCCTATTAACTGTATGCTTAAACATGCCTCGTTTCCTCTGCTTGACCACTTTCCCCTCTGACAAACACGCAGTGGGAAATCACAAACACGTCTATTTTTTGTTTGTCTTGCAAATATTTGGGGGGAGGGGGGGCCATGCCCCCCTTGTCTACGGCCATGAGTTAAGAGCAACTTACCCGAACTCCAAGAACTCGTCTTAAATTTGAAGTTCAATTGTCGTCAAACGTCTAGTACGATCGTGGAAATGCCAGATAATTCGAAGAGTGCAGAAAAACTAATATTCTTCAATCAATTTTTAGAAAGAATAGAGAGAACATAATTCTCACAGTAAAATGACTTCAATTCCATCATAATTTCTTTTCTTTTTTTCTTCTTTTTGAGAGCTATAGGACTATCTCTCTCTGCTAAATTGAAAGCTAAAAGATCTGCTATAATCTGTCGGGACGTGACAGGTTGAGTACCGGTATACAGTGTTGGACAGCAGTAAACAAAAGGATATTTTCAACGCCCTGGTCAATGTAGTAACATAAGGAGGTATACTGTAAGGATATCTGAAAAATGAAAACACACAAACACATAAAAGCACCCCTGTTGGCCGACCTGTATCTGTTCTCTTATGAATATGACTATATGCAGGCGCTTTCAAAAACCGATCCATTCAAAGCCCGTTCCTTCTCATTCACCAAACGCTATATAGACGATCTTCTCGCTGTGGATAATCGCTATATAAATGACGCAGTGAAGGATATATATCCACCTTCACTGGATTTGAAGGAAACTATAGATAGCCATACAGGCACATCTTATTTAGATCTCTATCTCTATAAAAATGAAGCGGGCATTCTCTCTCGTCGACTTTATGACAAAAGAGATGATTACAATTTCGACATCGTAAACTATCCCTTTCTGGATAGTAATATTCCAGTGTGACCTGCATATGGCGTATACATATCTCGCTTAGTAGCATTTGCTAGATCCTGTGTTAAATGTGACGATTTTAATCAACGTCACAAAACATTGTTGCAGAAACTTATAAAACAGGGCTATTCCACCAAGCGCCTCCACTCAAAGTTTCTCAAATTTGGCGATACATATCGCATGCTGATAGCAAAATACGAACGTAGCGTGCAAGATCTATGGCGCTACGTTTCGTAACTTGTGTCTAATTCCGCTTAACCCGGGGCTAGGGGCCGTATGAACCCATGTACTTCAAGATCCTCACGGTACTCATATGAACAGTCACAATCAAAGCGTGACTGAGATACATCTTTTTTTTTAGATGACGACTCTATAACGAATATTATGGATTAAGAATGCTGATCAGCGATACGGATTTGATATTTTGGAACATCATGATGTCTTGCCGGCATCGTGAAAACTGTTGACCACTTCTCTCTTGCAGGAAACAAGCTTTTTTATGTATACTATGATTGTCTTTTTGAATTTGGTGCTAATACTGTTATGTGGAAAATGGAATAGGTCTTTGGATTATGGACGCGGATATTCTCTAATGGACGACGGCTGGATTATGAATGACGGACTAGACGCTTGTAACACACATTCACGGGTATACGGATGTGGGGGTTGCGCATATCTTTTGGAAGCGAAAATATAATGTGTACAGTACAACACAGCGAGTTACAGACTTTCCGAGAGATAATTTCATAACAGGTATCATTCCAAGCATGTACTAATATTTAACACCATTTAAAAGCTATACGATAATGCAGGATAAGCATTATTCATTTACGCCGCCATTTTCTTCGTCGATAGTGGCAGAGCTCATTCATGAAATGGCGGCCTCACCATACGACCCACATCGCAATAGCTGCTCCTTAAGCATGCGCAGCTCGGTTTTGTCCTAAAATACCGGAAGGCGACGGGAAGGGCGACGTCGCTAGCGACGTCGTGGGCGACGTCGCGTTTAAACAGAGCGACGTCGCGTCGCGTTCCATCTCTTAACATTATAAGAACGCGACGGGAAGGGCGACGGGCGACGTCGCCCATCGCGTCGTGTTGATTAAAGCGACGCGCGACGTGCTACGAAGCGGTATACCTCATATGCAAGACCGTCTAGGCTACTGTTCAGAGAGGGATAGTTGAAAATGTAGATATTGTAATCCTAAAGTTGATTTAATCTTGTCGGAAGCAGTTTAACATTGATTGGGTGGGGGGGGGGGGTCAAATCGAGACTGAGAGTGTGTTTCCCCCTGCCGCGAAGCGGGGCGTCCGGATTCTCAGAGAAGATTTTACGCTCAGAATTTTCACAATTTTCGCATTTCTCACCCTTTCAGAGAGGCTAAAAAGAAGAATCTTCCTAAAAAATTGGTGTTCAGATGAAACCATCTTCTCGTCAGTTTAAAGTCATCTTCCAACACTTCTGCATGAAAAGTTAACTTCATCGATGCGTAAGTTGTTGCATCAGTGCCAAGCTGAATTGTTTGAATTTGTGGGTGCCAAACGCGGCAGTTTCCGGCACAAATTAACGTTTTTATCGAAAAGCAGAGGCCAATATCATATGAAACTGATAATCCATGAGGACTGTGCTGGAGCTAACACTAAATCAGACAGAACAAACCCTGGGAAGAAGTTGGCACTTCGCGTGAAATTGCAATTTAAAACTAGCCACGATAAAGTAGGACCAGAGAAGGAAGAAAGATGGGTCGGGGGTGCTTCCCTGGAAAATTTTGAGATTTCAGACACTTCTCTGTACTAATTTTCGACCCATTTCAAGGCAGTTCAGTCAATTATTGACGAGAAGGGCGCAAAGTGGTCATTGCCGCCCCCCCCCCCCCCCACTCCCACTCATCTTCCCATATTGAGGGGCGGTCCCCGCTGGCCCCGGCTCTACCGCGGCTGTTAGTAGACATATATGGGTATGAATAGGCTCGATCATCTGGGCTATGTGTTGTTTCGTTTGAAGGTTCGGTGGATATATATAGGAATTATCTAAAGCGATAATATCGTCTGTGTAGCTTTCGGTGAACGATAATACACGGACTTTGAAATGGTCATTTTGCAATATTTCTTCTTTGAATCAACTTCCCTAACTTCCTGAAGGACCGCCATGCACGGACAAAAGACCCAGCGCTGTTCTGTTTATGTGACTAGATATTTCGCCTTCATCAGTCCATATTCCATAAGTCTCTACCAATTTCATGGCATCGTACACTAACTTACAGGTTCCATCGCCATTGGCATAACATTTTCCTTTCAGTTTCTCACTTATACACTCTTAAAACGCAAATGTTATATTTAACATCTAGAGGATTGGAGGAGGGAAACATTTGGAAAGTGTTGTTTCATCACTTTTAAGTGTTGGATGCAACAGCTGAAAATGTTGCATTTAACACTTAAAAGTGGTGAATACAACACTTCCTAAATGTTTTCCCTCCTCCAACCCTCTAGATGTTAAATCTAACATTTGCGTTTTAGAAACGTGGTGGAAGCCTTCCACGTCAGGTTTCCTCGTTTCCTTCTGTAACCGTTCACCTCGTAAGGCTATCTATGTGAATAAATGCCCAGTGGCTCTCAAGGTGTGCCTATTAACCAAATAGGAACCAGGGGTTATTTGAGTTCTATGCGTTTACAATCGTCTCGATCATTGAGTGAACTGATTCTTAAAAGGAAATTAACATATTCAATTTAAAGATTTATTTAGATTAATGACGTCGGAATATACAGATTCAAAAATTATTCAGAATGTCCTTACAATTTCTCCCCAATCAAACGCGAATACCGCATTTCTATTTATGTAAATAAAAATGAATTAAGTGCCTTAAAATTGAAATATATCTCATGATGCTCTGCACTCTTAAAGTGAAAGTGTTGTATTTAGCATCATAAATGTCCGCGGAGTGACAACATTATATAAAGTCTTATATTTGTAACACTCTCGAAAAGTGTTGAAAATAGGTGTTATATCCAACATTATATCGCTGTTTTAGGAGCAATAGAACATTTTAAAATGTTGAATTTAACGCATGTAAAGTGTTGTATTGCTCCCGATACAGCTCTATTATGACTTCTTCAAACACTTTCTGAGAGCGTTACAAAAGTAACACTTTCCATAATGTTGTCACTTCTCGGATATCTATAATGTTAAATACAACACTTTCATTTTAACACTTTCTCAGAGTGTGGAATTTCCATAACAATTCTTTGTTTGCGGATGACAACTGCAGCCTACCATATTTCGGTTCTGATCATTACAAACAATATGTTAGATGTGATCGCTGTCTACATACTGAACATCTACTGAAACGTTATTGGCTTGTACCAGTAGTATACCTTGGAAGACAAACCAGGTTACCGGTAGAGTAGACAACAAAGGAGCAAACTAACCTGCACAAAAATCCCCACATTCCGGCGGGACAAGGGTGTAGATACAAACACTAGGTGTACATGACGTACAGCGCCTTTCAACGTGATCACAATATTGTGGATATCCGCTTTCTCCTGTACATTCGTCTGTATAACAGCTGAAATCCCCGTCATTTGTGCTCGGTAGATCGGTCTCGGCCGAAAATCGTACTTGTATAAACATTAACACCATACAAACCGAAAACATATTTGTGTCTTTCAGCCGGTGTTTCATGATAAGGTATAAGATATTTAAAAAAAACTGTTACAGCAGACTCAGATATGTGGCCTTTCTGGAATTCCCCATGTTGTGGGCGTGCAAGCGTGAGTCACAATCTATGTATATAACTACAATTACTCAATAATCGTGACAGAATTTATCACATGATTATCACGATGATCGTAATTTTGAAATTATCCATAAAGCACTTGCTATTGATCGAGATGTAAAAGTGGAATTCTCTTCAGCTTATGTTTGAACTTGCACAACATGTTTATACATTTTCAACACAAACACCTTTTAAACCAAAATCATTTTGATAGGTCACTTTGGAATAGAGTGAACTTTGATTTGTGTTCATTCTTTTTTCGTAGCGTGTAAAACAAACTGAACTTTACAAAATGACTACCAATTCTATCGATAATATATCACGCTTGAAATAACTTTGTAATTCTCTCCATATGAAACTCCAGTACAGTTGTTTCATGTAACCGACCTCAATTACATAGAGAGATGTCATAATGTATTCATGCTCACTGGCACAAATGTCACTGATTCGTATTAAGTAATAACAGGCGATACATGGGAGTGTCGCTTATATCCTATTCCCAGTGAAATTGGGGAACGATAAACCACACAAACATCTATGACCGTACACGGCATTGTTGACATTTGTGCTAGTAAACACGAATATATTACAGCGTCTCCCTATGTAATTGAGGCCCGATACATGAACCAACTGTACTGGAGTTTTATATGGAGAGAATTACAAAGTTATTTCAAGTGTGATATATTATCGATAGAAATGAGCGATGGTGGTCCTTTTGTGGAGTTGAGTTTGTTCTACACGATGCAACTACTTATTTTAGACAAACCCCAAAGTAGACGACTAATTAAAATGGACAGACTATAGTTATTTGAATGCCCATATATATCAGTGTTTAGTTTCAGCCATGTATGTATCGCGACAATTTGGTCTATCTTTGTTTGATAATCTGAAGCAGTGTACCCAAGGAATATATGGGGGGGGGGGGGCGCTCAAGTGAAGTTATAGGCCTATAGCGCCGGTAGATTTTAAAAGATTCGTGCATCAGATCTAGTAACTCTAATTCTGAAATATTGACCTTCACTTGAGCCAGTTGCACCCTAACCGATCTTGACTAATAAAAGCCGGAATAAGAAGATATCGTGATCTTCCACCGTTTGTTAAAGCTCTAGTCCTAATTTAACACCAGCTTTGGGGGCTTTGGGTGGGTGCGTCTTTCCCACTGTTCAAAGGGAATTATTAACTAGCAAAAGAACCACCACCTCGCAATTCAATTGAATAATACACTGCCGCATTGAGAACGTGTGAGACTGAGGAAATAAAGTATCAAATAAAACAAATAAGGAAGTAGAGAACAACGCGGTCAGGTGCTAAAGTCTCCAATTGAATATACCCAACTATCGATCGATTCTACAGAACACTAACCACTAGAATTTTTCTATCAACGAGATATTCTGAACAGCTCAATAGCATACTTATATATTGTGTAAGACTTTATTGGGTAAGTTTATAATTAACTTCTCGCATTATAATTGAAGAGTAGAGCGGAATAATTTCAATTTCTAATTATGTAACAAAGGAAAGTGAGATTGTGAGTTTCTATTTTTGCATGTTCTAATAACAAATTTTGTTTCTGTGCTCACAGGAATTTAAGATTGAAGACAACATAACCATGGTCGATATCGATGATGTCAAGGAGAAAACATATTCGTCTTATCTGCAAGGAGGTCAACTACAGGTAAATAATTAAGGAAGCAGTCCCAAAGCAAGCCTGTGCAATATAATTATGCCATGTGACCTGAGCACGCCATCCACGGTGTCTACATGAACATCTACAATATAGGCATGGCTCATATCCGAAAATCTTTCATATTCCTTTAGATGTTTTGGTAACAATTACGACGCATATAAGGGAAGTGGGAAGAGGTGCCGACATACTGACAGAGCCACATGACTTCACAGTATAGTCTTCTGGTTAACCTATTCTAAAGCACATACCAAGAATCTAACGATTCGTGATATGTGTTGCATCTCTGGTACGCTTTTATTGTACCTGTTCATGTGGCAACTTGGATGACATGACCACACGGCCCCTAGCACCCGCATAGAGGTATTAGATACAAATCTAGAGAGACTGAGTAATACCTCTGAAATTACGCCGTTATATATTCCCACCACTATTATATTCCATCGCTCATATACATTTATTACTATGAAAATAATCATATCCAGTTTCATCGCGGTCGAATCTAGTACTTTTCAAGTTGAATGTTAATACAATCTTGGACCAATTCCACTGAAATTCCATAAAATCCATATGTCGAGCTGTATTGTCCTTCTATTAGACAAGCGCAGATGGAGACTTGTGTTCGGATATAGAGAAGCGCTTGTCAGCGATAGACGAGAAGCTGAATACACTAGAGATGCGAGGAGCAAATGTTCAAGAAGAAATTTCACACGGTAGGCTTATGAGGAAATATATCTTAATTGCGTATATATACCCTAAATCCAGGAAAATGATATGTATTTATCCAGGTTACCCATTTAACCAGACTTAGGTTTGGGACAAATGATGGATTCACATCAATGTGATTAAGCAGAATCTGTTACGTTTATCCTCTTTAAAATTATCTTTGATATAAATGTAGTAATGAAAATTTTTGGCCACCAGTAATTCTGATTCGTCTCAAATCTCTGATTCTTACATGTTGGGCCATCAAGATGGGAATGGGTCAAATTCAACACCAAAAAAGGGCCCAAAACTGGCTTCAGTATATCACACATGCGGTCTTGATACTATATAGACATGAAAAAGAAAATATTCTCACACGACCGATCT
>JAVTVY010001451.1:0-36191 GCA_036873755.1 Hanleya hanleyi | reverse complement strand
TCAACACAAATCCATGTTGATTTCAACACAAGCCATTTTAGCACAAAATTGTGTTAGAACAACACTATTTTTCCTACGAAGTAGGCTACCATCTGCAAATTGTCCGGTAGTCAGTCAATCAGTCAGTGAGTCCATCCGAATCCTTTCGTCGGCAAAATAAGGAGAACCGTTGACATTAGAACCTTGATTTTAGGCATGAAGGTGCATTACGGGACTGTTACCAGCAAGTTCTGAGCTGACCTTCTTTTGATGAAAATTTCTGGTGATTTTTGTAGAAAATCACTGGTGATTCTGACTTGGGCCGTGCCCATCTTAATATAGGCAGAATTTCAACTGGGGATCCAAGAGTTCAGTGCGCATCGGAGTCCTAATGCCTGCCCTGCTTCGCAGGTCCTGTGATGTCAGTCACACTGTTCACATGTTTTACAATGTACACATCCACAAAAAAATGGCGATGACAGCAGAACGGCAAAAAAGGTGACCAGTTAGAGCCATCAACTTATTTCATCAGCTTTAAAAGGAATGAGTGTAAATTTTAGGCCATTGCCTTTTTAGGCTGATGCGACCTGGTCATAAAAGGTGGTGATGTGCGATGAACTGAGCCCATCACCATTTTCCATCACTTTTAAAGAGTGATGACCTGGTATTATCACCATTAAAGTTGATGGACCATCACCATTTTTCTGACTGCTTATTACTGGAAAGAATATGTTTCTAATATTAAGGATATTCTTTGAGGAAAATGACTGCATAATGAGCGCCAGATCTCACTCTTAATTATTATATTGTGTCACAACCGGAAGATACCATCATCCGAACGCATGACACGATCATACGTAGAAACTTCTGCTGGTAGCCATGCGGTAACGGGTGATATCTGAGTGTATTAGGGCGTTTTCCAAATGGTCACATCCGATTGGTCCTGTTAGCTCCGACATCGGCGCAATCACATTCATAAAACGAAGACACACCTCCAGAAAGCGATCGATTGAAATGATTCATTGGTGGGCCTCGGAGTGCCCCCATCACAAAATAAAAATTATATCATTTTCCTGTGAGCTGTCGCCAATTTTACCTTTTACAAATATGTTAGGCCGCTTGTAATATGATTTTCTTAGGGAAAACAAAGAAGCATGCTCCATTAGAGGGAAAAATAAAATAGCTAATTCGCACAAATTCGGTTTGGTCTCCCACAGTCTTGCGCCTCAAGCATGTCGAGCACTTAAGTGAAATTGACATGTCTCATGTCTGAGATTCCCAGGTCCAAGTATTTGAATACGGACAATTTCATTGGCTCGTTTAAATGGAGCGGACATGCGACTTGATGCTTGGGGAAGCTGACATCGGGCGAAATACACGGAGAATGAAGCGACTGAGCTAAGGGTAGTGTTAAGCGAAACGTGAAATGCCCTTAGCAAGCTAAGATGGAAGATACGTTTCGGTGACAAGAAAGGATGCGTCCGTCGCAAGCAGGGAGCTTTTTAGGTGTAGCGTTTCCGGAGTTACCAAAACACAGGGGATTCGTACTTCCATTATTTATATTCTTAAGCTTGAAGCTTAATATTGTGCCGTGTAACCTGTGAGGATTTCCTGGACGTCGTCGTTGACTTTGGAGAACCTGTTGTGAGTCTCGTAGTCCTCGGACGGATTGTCCCCCATCCAACCTCCACAGGCGTACTGATAAAAATCGTTACACGGATGGGTCGAATCATCCTGGGATTTTATCGACATAACCTCTGAAGCTGTAAAAGATATAATTATAATAATGATGATGATGTTTACACTTTACATATGGTCTTGCTGAATTCCAAAAGTATAGGGTATATCAAATTAGACGATAACTGGGTGACCGGTCTGATGTATTCACACGTTCTGGGAGTACGTTAACCTGCCAATAATTCCGAGGACAATACTGTTCACCACAGACAAATACTGCGACAGTTGTGGAAATACTTGGGTTCATATCAAAGGACCCGGTCTCAAATCAATCAAACAATGTTGATAATCGATGTTCAATCGTTTTGGTGTGACTGTGAACCACCAAAGACCATTTACCAAGTTCCCCGGTACAAAATGGAATCTCAGCAACCAGTGAAAAAATTCTCAGAATAATACGACAAGCGTGCATTCATCTCTTGTCTCAAGCTTCATTTTTACTGATTCCCGTCTCATGCAGAACTTCATAGTTTAAGATATTTACCGAGCTCTGATCCTGGACCAGTTGGTTTCACTTTCGGATGCCATGCACCTGGATAAACGAGGCAAAATGAATGACTATATAACAGTACATTTCAAGGGGTTATTAAAATGACATCTCCGTCAGCAAAACATAACAATACAGAATCGCCATCCTTGCGCCAATATACCTGAATATGTTAACTAATGCTAAATGAAGGCACGTGTGACAATATCCCAACGCATGTCAAACGAATATATCAACGTCTGTATATATATATATAGGTTTACATTTATATATGCAAGATGATAATTCACGATGTCCGGTGAAGATTTGCTAGATTCCGAATGTAAATCGGTTATAGCAAAGACACGAAAGATATCTGTAAAAAACGTCTTCTGGATGCAAAATTATTCGAAAGAAGAAAGCAGAATTTCGATGTGACTGTCGGATAAGCGACCGGACTATAGTGTTGAGTGTGGGCAATTATGGTCAAATTGATGTTGAATTTTTACTTTGCTCCGTCTGGTTAATTCCGAAAATTCTCACAGAATCTTCAAAAATAATTGCTCAGACGCAAATAAGAGACACATATTCACAGTACGGTATTTAATATTATCGACGAGTTCTGCGTTGGAAAATATCATGTTGAGTAATTGATTTGGTGTTGGTGACCGATATAATGCATTTTAGATGCCATAGCTTCCCTGTCCAAGAGGAGGTAAATCTGTATAGCCCCGCTTGACAGCATATGCTATCGGTGTGGTTGTTCTATGTCACATTTGAAAATTTCTAAACATTTTGTCCGACATTCGAAAGATCTGAACGCGTGCATTAAAATGGAATAAAATTGAGCAATTTGAGCGAAAAGGGCAAGACAGGTGGCTGATTACAATTCAGCTGAGCGTATCATAAGTCATAGAATATTTAATAATATATAATAAATGTATATATGGAAAAAGTGTTGCTGGTGTATAATAGTCTGCGAGAGTTTCCGAGTACACTAGGATATCACATTTGCCAGGTAAAGGCATTTTCGTGGGATATCCGGTCCTTCACCTTCCTTCTATATCTCTGGTTTGGCAGGTTTTTTCATCTGAAATCGATGTTTCCAGAGAAAACCTCAATGTTATCATATTAATAATGGCGATGGCTTAGCACCAGTTGTCCGAATTAAAATCCCACTTTTTACCTTCTAAACCATAGCAGGATTCATACAAGTCGCTTTTTACTACCGAATACCGGTGGTAAAAAAAATTGAAAACTCAATTCATATGGAAGGAAACTCAATTGCTTTCGTTTTACTGGACAAATACTCAATTTTTCGTGGAAAACTCAATTCGCCAGACATGGTCAAAGTTAATTTGACAGCCCCAAATTACGAAATAAACTCAATCAAATGACGATCTCACCGTGAAAACGACACTAACAGGCGCCGGGAGCATGCCACCACGTGTGGTGGTGTTGTTGTTAACGACTTCGAGTATGCTGATCACAGCGCCGCGTAGCGGCAGACACAATTGCTTGCATACATTATTTCCGAAACCCTCAAACGTTTATTGTGTGGCAGCCTGCATTCGTACTGCCGAGGGTTTCCAAACTATCACTGAAGTTTGACAACAGGGACTGCCGCCCAAAAGTTTTTATCGGTCATCTGTCGCCGTAAAAGTTATTTTTTTCTTCAACTTCAGACAGACCCTGTGTAGCTGTTGTTGTCATCTTTAAATCGCGTAGGTCATCAATTGTCCGCAAGAGTTGCAAGTTTCAGTAATAAAATACAAAGAAAAATCTGCCCTCGCGTTGTTGTTACGTAGTTGAAAACTTTTGTGCCTTACTTCCCTATTTTGAAAGTGAACTCTTCCAATTCGATTCATCGGCTTGTGGGCTTACAACACGGGTCAGTGGAAGTTTCCATTACCGCAATAGGGTTGACAGCCGACAGACAGTCTTGCGCTTTGTAGAGCCACGTGCCTGCAGTCAGTCGACCATATTTCCCGGCTAAATCTGGATCGTGATGCCGACGTTCGGTCCATTCAGTATCCATCAAACACGAAGTAAAAAGTGAAATGTCCAGCGATGTCAAAGATTGAAAATACATCAAGACTAAACGTCTAAATTTCACATGACTTGCTAAAGCCAAGACCGGGTCGGCGTATTCGACTGATGAAACGGAATTCGACTGATGAAAACGGAAACTCGGTCGGTTATTTGTTGATAGCTCGCTTGATACTGGTTCGATTCTGACCATCTAAACTTTCCGGAGTAGCTGAAGAGATTCTCTTTTCAAAAATATATAGTTTGATGACAAAAGTTTTTTAATTTTTTAGATAGTGGGCAACTGAAATTTTCGTGTCGAATTCGCTGAAATTTTTTCTGGACCGACCGACATGTGGTTTTTCTTGTCCGGAAAATTACTCCGTGGACTGACTGAAATACGTTTAGGTTTCCGGAACGCTCTACTTTCTTACGAATAAAATGATATAAAATATATGCATGTACCTTCTACCGTTTTCCTTAAAAGAGTTCGCTGAAAAAAAACAATTGAAAATCACAACATTTTCAGTTGAATCTGCCGTAAAACGGATTAGTGAAGCGAGTTAAACACTCGGATTTGGAGACGGACTTCAGAAGATTCCGAAAATCCGGAATAAGGATCGCGGGTAAGTTTATTGAAAGATTGGTTATGTCGGTAGGTCATAAGTGTCGAATTAAATTTAAAAAGCATAGTTTGCACAAAAAAATATCCTAGTTTTCAAATAAATGAATGTTTGTCATGTAATAACTTAATGTAAATGGAAATAGTATTTTTCTATGGTATAAATATATTTTTTAATTGATCATTAATTTTAAATACGTATATTTTGATGCATGTACCTTCTTGTACCTGAAAAATGACCAGGAATATACATATTTTGTTCTCAGTAATTATTATAATTTATATGAACTAAAATGAATTTTATCATTGTGAGTTTTGTTCACTTACTGATTTTTTGACATCTCACAGCCCAGACTGGTGAACAGTTAAGTTTTAATCCCATGCAATTAATCCCCAACCGCTAATCCGTTACAACACTTGCCGAGAGTGACGAAGATGTGTTTAGAAGATGGGGAAAATGATACCCTTCCCACGGACTAATGAGAGTGGAAAGATAGTTAGAATTAGATCATTTTTGCTTGTCAAAATTGTTTTTACTTCATTTTATAAATTAAATTATATTTATATTATCAATTAGTAAATTTATATTAATAACAAAACCAAGAACAACAATGACTGAGAACAAAATATGTATATTCCTGGTCATTCTGCATTTCGATTATAAAAATATATATAAAATTAATGATCAATTCAAAATTAAATACTATTTCCATTTACATTAAGTTATTACATGACAAACATTCATTTATTTGAAAACTAGGATATTTTTGTGCAAACTATGCTTTTTAAATTTAATTCGACACTTATGACCTACCGACATAACCAATCTTTCAATAAACTTACCCGCGATCCTTATTCCGGATTTTCGGAATCTTCTGAAGTCCGTCTCCAAATCCGAGTTTTTAACTCGCTTCACTAATCCGTTTTACAGCAGATTCAGCTGAAAATGTTGTGATTTTCAATTGTTTTTTTTCAGCGAACCCTTTTAAGGAAAACGGTAGAAGGTACATGCATATATTTTATATCATTTTATTCGTAAGAAAGTAGAGCGTTCCGGAAACCTAAACGTATTTCAGTCAGTCCACGGAATAATTGTCCGGACAAGAAAACCCGCATGTCGATCGGTCCAGAAAAAATTTCAGCGAAGTCGACACGAAAATTTCAGTTGCCCACTATGTCAAAAATTAAAAAAACTTTTGTCATCAAACTATATATAGCTACTCCGGAAAGTTTAGATTGTCAGAATCAAACCAGTATTAAGCGAGCTATCAACAAATAACCGACCGAGTTTCCGTTTTCATCAGTCGAATTCCGTTTCATCAGTCGATTATCTGATCCCGCCAAGACCTGCAATCATGATCGGGTTGTATTTTTGTAAAGTACATTGACTGGTCTACAACTTCACTCGTGAGGTGTCAGTGCGACTGACACTGCGACGAGACCAGGCTGCATATTTTATCTTCGTCTGCTCCATAAAGTTGACTCCTCGTTGATTATAAACAATAAATTTTCATAGTTGGAAGAGTAATGGAAAACCATACTTTAAATACGAGGTGACCTCCAGAACTGGATTTTGGAAAACTTAACAGGAGATAAATAGCACTCAAGAAATTTGCTTAAAAAATTTAACATTGAGTAAATGTGACCATCCAAAATATTCGGTAGTTTTCAGAAAATTTAGACTTTAGAACTTGGCAGATCTGTCTCATGTCAAAACTTTATTAAACTTTAATTCAGTAACAATCTGCAGAGGCTGTGTTGGTGCAGTTAGCTGCAGACAAGAGGGCATGTTTCCTGGTTCGATCGTTTGCTGTTTTGAACAATTACTGCTTGATTTCTCCCTCCGATTTCATTCGTGATATAGATCCCCCACGTCCATTGTTATTCAGACTGATCTTGTGGTACGGTACATGTAAATCTCTCGGTTTTTATACTTCATTCGATGAAAACTTTAGCTGAAGACGTTTTATTGAATTTGGATATTGGGTAGATGAAAATGTTTTGTCAAAAATAAGCCCTGCTCATAGTATAATATATTGACCATATTAAAACACACCAACAACATCCTGTGCATGGTGGTGGTTGAAATATTTGAGAACTGAATACCAATAGGTAAATCGGTGGTAAAAAAATTTGAAAACTCAATTGCAATCTTTGAATCGGCGGTTAAAAAATTTGAAAACTCAATTTCACCATTGTGAAAACTCAATTTTGAGTAATATTGAGTTTTCGGTGGTAAAATTTTTGACTTCTATGAATCCCTGAATTATAGGCACCAAATATCTAAAAAGAACTGGAAAAGAACTGGAATTATAGTCAAATTGATGTTGAATTTGTACTTTGCTCTTTCTGGTTAATATTGAAAATTCTCACATAATATTCAAAATTAATTGGTCAGACGCAAACATGAGACACCTATTTACAGTATTTAATATTATCGACGAGTTCTACGTTGGAAAATATCATACTGAGTAATTGATTTGATGTTGGTGACCAAGATAATGCATTTTAAATGCCATAGCTTCCCTGTCCATGGGGAGGTATATGTATAGCCTTGCTTGGCAACATATGCTATCGGTGTAGTTGTTCTATTACAAGCGTCTAGTCCGTCATCCGTAATTCAGCCTTCGTCCATTAGAGAATATCCGCGTCCATAATCCAAAGACCTATTCCATATTCCATATTCCTACGAAGTAGGCTACAGATCGCAAATTGTCCGGTAATGAGTCAGTCCATCCGAATCCTTTCGTCGGCAAAATAAGGAGAACCGTTGACATTAGAACCTTGATTTTTGCCATGAACGTGCATTAGGGCATTGTTACCAGCAAGTTCGGATCTGAAATAATTCTGATTAAAATTAGATTTATAATTAACACTTCAGTATATTGTTATAGATATAACTGTAGCCTTTAACGTGTATCCTATTTCACATCCAAACATTTCACCATTGACCACAAATTCAGGTCAAATTACCCACGGCTAAAAATACCCTGTCATGCCACATGGCCCTATTGCTGAGGTTAATCTTAACGTGCATCTGGGACAATTCCACAATTGCCGGACAGCATAGGCCTACTGCATATACCCTCAAACAATCAGCGCTGTTTCCATAACTTAAATTGTTAAACCATATCATTGAAATAATATAGCAGAAAACATTGATGTGAGTTATGATTCTGCTGGTGGACGTTTCGTCCCCGAGGCCCGCCCCCTGTACAGACCTTTGGTCTTTGATATATGTTGGCATATGTGGGAAGTTGATGCTGGGTCGACATCGGGCCTTACAGACGAGTCTTTTGTGTTAAATGCCGTCATTTACATCTGACGACCATACAGCTCACCAATCTCCAATGTACGAGTTGTCACAGCGAAACAGCTCACCAATTACCAGTATACGAGTTGTCAGAGCATTTCCATCATAGCGCTCTAGATTTGTATCTAATATCGCTTATGCCGGTGCTAGGGGCCGTGTGGTCATATCATCCAAGTTGCCACATGAACAGGTACAATAAAAGCGTACCTGAGATACAACACATATCATGAATCGTTATATTCTTGGTATGTGTTTTAGAATAGGTTAACCAGAAGACTATTCTGTGAAGTCATGTGACGCAGTCAGTATGTCGGCACCTCTTCCCACTTCCCTTATATGTGTTGTAATGTACACTATGACCAAAGACATGTTCATAATGTGCTAATCGGATAGTTTGGACAATCATTACTTTGCATCAGAGAGTCTGTGACTTGGATTCAAGGGTTTAACTTTGGAGGGAAATACAATTTTGACAGCAGAAATATGACCCCGCCATTTGCTGATTGGAGCGATAAAACAGGGTAGGCTAAATGGACCCTTTTCAATGCAGTATTTCTTGGCATGGATGTGAAAATATGAGGACATACTTTGGGGGTTTTTTGTACCTCTTGAATATTGACTATATATCACACTTGGATATAATTTGAACAATAAATTACATGTGTAAACAAAATATGTCTAAATTTCTCTTGTCATTTCAAATCTTGATCCATTTTGATTCCTTGATTAGGGAATACAGAATCACTGCCACGGAGTGTGATGGTGTGTCACAGCAATGCAATTCCGATTCACACAATGAAGCTGAGGTGGTTCGAGGTTTATCAATGAAGAAAATCACCGATTAACCGCCATAGAATATAATGTGAAACAAGAAAACCGGAATAGTACATTCATCAGAATGCCGATACCCAAAATGTGTTGTCTCATATATCTAGATAACAACGTGATGTAGAGACGCTATTTATTCGTCTTTGTACCGGTTATGCTCAGGAGAATGACATAGAATCATTATTATCTTGTGCAGAGAAGGTGTTGGTCTTGAGTTGAATTACCGTAAACTACATAAATGCTACCTTTCTACTATAGTACTATATATAAAAATTTGTATATTGTTGGGAAAATAATGTGATTCAAAAAGTTGTTTTGATCCTGGACAAGGGCACTGAAAACCATTAAAGAGATGTAAATGTATTTTCACACGTAAAGCTTGAAATCTACTGAACCTATATTATTCAGTCTGTTTCCTTTAATTAAAAAATTGTAAAATTAAATCGGCGATCGTTATTTATTTTGGAATAAAGGCGCATTAGGAGACTGTTACCAACAAGTTCTGAGCTGACCTACTTTTGATGACAATTTCTGGTGATTTTTGATGAAAATCACTGGCGATTCTGACTTGGGCGGTGCCCATTTAATATAGGTAGGATTTCAACTGGGGGTGGGGATTTCCAAGAGTTCAGTTAGCGTTGGAGTCCTAATGCCTACTGTACTTCGTAGGTCCTGTGACGTTAGTCACACTGCTCATGTAACAGTATTAGCAAAATTCAAAAAGACAATCATAGTACACATAAACATAGGCTTGTTTCCTGCAAGAGAGAAGCGGTCAACAGTTTTCAATGATGCCGGCAATGAACATTTCTAAACATTCTGCCCGACATTCGAAAGATCTGAACGCGTGCATTAAAATGATATCATTGAGCCATTTGAGCGAAAAGGGCAACGCAGACGGCTGATTACAAGTCAGCTGAGCATATCATAAGTCATAGTATATGATTAATGTGTATATGGGAAGGTTTTGCTGGTGTATGATAGTCTGGGAGAGTATACGAGTACACTAGTATATCACACTTGCCAGGTAAAGGCATTTTCGTGGGATATCCGGTCCTTACCCTTGCTCCTACCACATCTTTGTTTTTGGTAGGCTTTTTCCCGTCTGAACTCAATATTTCCAGAGAAAACTCCAAATGTTATCCTAATAATAATGGCGATGGCTTAGCACCAATTGTCCGAATTATAATCTCATTTTCTACATTCGAAATCATAGCAGATAGGCACCAAATATGTAAAAAGAACTGGAATTATGGTCAAATTGATGTTGAATTTGTACTTTGCAGTCCATCTGGTTAATATCGAAAAATCTCACAAATAATTGCTAAGACACAAATAAGAGACACCTATTTACAGTATTTAATATTATCGACGAGTTCTACGTTGGAAACTATCATGTTGAGTAATTGATTTGGTGTTGGTGACCGAGATCATGCATTTTAGATGCCCCAGCGTCCCTGTCCAAGGGGAGGTAAATCTATATAGCCCCTGCTTGATAACATATGCTATCAGTGTAGTTGTTCTATGTCACACTTGAAAATTTCTAAACATTCCGCCGGACATTCGAAAGATCTGAACGCGAGCATTAAAATGGTATAAAATTGAGCAATTTGAGCGAAAAGGGCGAGACAGATGGCTGATTACAAGTCAGCTGAGCGTATCATAAGTCATAGTATATTTTTGCTGTATAAGAGATTGCATATAGGGTGCAGCCCACAGTAGACACCTCGTTGCTGGGTATATACCCTTGGTATAACCCTTCCGTCTTTTGTAGTTGCCAACCCCTCCAGAAAACTTCTATAAAAGTTTTTATTTTCTTGATGGAAATGCTCATACCATTAATTCAAGATACAAGCCACTATACAAATTTAGCCCGGGACGAATTTTTCCCCCTCGCTAAGAGCTATATTTTCTGGAAATCTTTTAAATATGGCACATTTCGTTCATTTCCTGGAAAAACCTTGACCGATTTCAAGGAGATTTCTCACCAGTGTTCCTCGTGTCGAGACGAGATTAAAAGTCTATTCAAAATATGGAGTCGACCATGCGGGTTTTTGTCACATATTCCATATGTAACACAACCCTATTATTAAAAACCTGACAAAAACGCGAAAGGGAGGCTGACTTTGCGACCCGTCCCGCCACACAGCTCAACTGAGTCACCGATCTGCATATGTCAGTCTAGCCAAAATAGTGACATGGCTCCCATTTATGTGAGAGACACGATCTCACTATCACGAAGGGAGGGCCCTCTGTTGAGAATGCATTCAAACTGTATTGCGGTAGTTGGGCAATCGGATTACCTCCCTTGGGTTATTCTTCGTACGCCCCTCCCTGTGTTTTGCACTTGTCCAAAGCCACGTAAAACAAAAACGTGAACCTCTCCGAGTCGGTACCGCGTCCCAGTTACGTGACAACCTCGACAGTTTATCTCTCTGTCTCTCGTTTTCAAGATTTAGATGACGTCGGGTAAGTTCAAATATGAACATAGTTCATTTCAGAAGAGAATGTACTGTATGTACGCTTAAGATTTTTTACTGAAATGTCCCTGGCAGGCTTTATAATTAGGTTATAAATGGATAATAGCGAGAAATAAATCATATAAAATTCACAGCCAGTTAAACAGCTGGGCAGTTGTAAACAAAAGTAGGTGCATGTGAGAAAGCCTTTGACTTTCACCACGGATTTAAAATCTGTAAAACGTACCCGTGAATAAAAGTCATTATTTGTTCAACCCTACTGTCATAACTGATTAGTTATTACAGCCTATGAAATTTGCTTACGGTAAGTTCCCTAAGTATTCGTGACCGGAAGTGAATATCGCAATCGTGGAAAAAGGACCACTTCCGAATAGTTTGCTCATATCAGTTCAGAAAAACGGACGTTTTCGTAAATTAGAGTCTCCATGTTAATTAAATGTCTTAAATGTACAGATATAAGCCTTCCTTGGAAAGGATTTAAATATATTTCGCTGAGCATTATACCTGGGAAAACAAACAGGGAGTATAACTGTATACTTGAATATAGTCCTGGAAGTTCTCATTGCCAGAAGCGAGTTTGACCACACATGGCAATTTCAGAGTACAACCATCTTTGTTTCAAAATAAATCAGACAGCCCCCACCCAGGATATATTTGCTGCGACAGATAGTAGATTCAGATACAAATCGACAACAAAATGGTGACCGCCACCGGTCCGTCGTCATGGAAAGAACGAGAGGTGACCAGTCTAAATTAAATGCGTTCACATCAGATGACATTTTAGGGTCTGCAATTTCAAAACTATGAGAGGTAGAAACAGCCAAAAATACAGTTTACAAATGAAACAGGCTAACTGCAAACGAGACAGACTATTCACAAATAAAATAGACTGTATACAAACGAATAAGAAAAAAACGTACAACCAAAGGTCGAACGTCAAACCACGGTAGAAAGTCAAAGAAAGTTCGAATTTACATCAATGATCGAATTTACATCAACCCAAGGTTGATCGTCAAACACAGATCGAACGTCAGTTACTTCCAACGAAGCGCGGTCACCGAACAAGCACCGTTACAGTGCATCCAACGCGTCGACCTCCAAGAGAATTCGGGACACCACAGGAAGTCATCACGATATGTTGTGAAATACAATGTATGTACGCGCGCCTTGGGGCACAGTAATGACATTTTGCTGATTTCAAACAATCTTAATAAATTAAAATCCTATATGCTTCTCTATCGTATGGTCGCTACAGGATCTTATACTCGCCGATCTCCCTCCGTGTTCTCTGATGTCATGTCATGAATATGCAGTGCTGCAAACGGACCAATCACATCCGTTTTAGTAGCGGCATTTCCACTCCCGAACTCGACGCTCGGCCTAACCGAGAAAAGGTGGCATCGGCTCCCGTGCTGTTTCGTGCCAGACGTCTGGATTAAATGACATCAATTTAAACGGGAATTATACATCTATAAATGACGACATTATGGCAGGGAAAGTCCTAAAAAAACAACGACGACACATCTGAGCTAAGTATGCATGCAGCGCACAACTGTCAGCTGGAAATGAGAAACCCGGGGTCTGAGCAAGTGAGCAAGCGAGCAAGCGAGCGATCAATCTTTTCAACTTCACAACGTATCGGCAAAATTTCTGACAGAAAAGTCTACTCGTCATAAGAGACATTTTAAAGTCTGACATACCTTTGTACCTACTGTTACCTTTTTCAGTCGGATTAGGGAATAATTTCGCCAAATATTCGCAAAATTTTGTCCATGAAGGGTCCTCGTGGCTGCTGCCCGAGCTATTTTTCGCAGTCGCTGGACGAAGAGGTTCTGAACAGATCGGTGGAAGTAATTTCGTCGGGCGACTGAATTATTTCTGTATATCAGGTATTTTCTCTGCAATATTTCTATTTCATCATAGCGGAACTTCATCAGAAGATTGATTGAATCAGTAAAAGTAAATCTCGAAAGCGAGAATCGAAAAGAAATGTTGATATTTCTTGTTTTACCGCTGGAATATTCATGATTTAGGTATACGAAGTACCCCTATAGAGCCAGTAGTCGGCTGTATCGATCAACTCCGACTCATGTCTTCAGAGAATACAGAAGATGGGCTACGATTGGTCAAGAGTTTGAAGACCCAGATGTAAACAAAACACGGGGGGAGATCGGCGAGTATAAGATCCTGTAGCGACCATACGATAGAGAAGCATATAGGATTTTTTAATTTATTAAGATTGGATTTCAAATATCATTGAATACGACGAAAGCTTATACGAAGTGACTAACAAAATAATGCTATTTTTAACGCTATTTTTGCAGTCGGACGTATTCTCCCCAGATGAGGTCTTTTGAATATCTCAGAGGTTTCCGCGGCAATTAGCTAACACATAACATTTCCATAGCATATTAGAAACAATGTACTTTGCTACGCTGTCAAAAGGCTGAGTCAATCTGATTCAATACTTTTGAGTATAGACGTGACGCTAAAACTTTGACTCAAATTCGAGTCATTTTGACCCAAATAGTTTGGGTAAAAATCGAATTTGACTCAAAATGTCTGGGTTCGTGACGTTTATACACAAAAATATTGAATCAGATCGACTCAATCGTTCTGACAGTGTATGCTTAAATATTTTCAGAAATATCATTTCTCTCAAGGCTCTCATTTGCAAAATGTCCGGTAATGAGTGAGTGAGTCAGTCAGTCCATTCGAATACTTTCGTCGGCAAAATAAGGAGAACCGTTGACATTAGAAGCTTGATTTTTGGCATGAAGGTGCATTAGGGGACTGTTACCAGCAAGTTTTGAGCTGACCTACTTTTGATGAAAATTTCTGGTGATTTTTGATGAAAATCACTGCTGATTCTGACTTGGACAGTGTCCATCCTAATATAGGCAGGATTTCAACTGGGGGTGGGGGGGGGGGGGGATTTCCGAGAGTTCAGTTCGCGTCGGAGTCCTAATGCCTATCCTACTTTTAATTCGTAGGTACTGTGACGTTAGTCACAATGCCATGTTGATAGAACATTAGCAAAACATTGTATACAATATGTATTGTTGCAATGATGATACGCAAATTGTTTGTGTTGATGATTTACAACCACGTGTATAACCACAAACATTATTATAGATCCATTATTTAAATGTTCACTAATTATCTTAGACAAAGTTTAAGTAATTTTTCCAGCACAAGATGTAATTTTCCATGAGATTTCAAGAATACTTCAACTTTCTTGCTTTTTCTTCTTTTTGTGATATCAGAGTATGCACCCAGAAGAGAATCTTCCCTTGGAGATAACTTATGGTACGCCCTCTGTACCTTTGCTAAACCGTGATCGTTTGACAACAACCTTTGTTTGACGTTCGAATTTATTTGTACACAGTCTGTTTCATTTGTAAATAGTCTGTTGTATTTGTACTTCGTTTTATTTCTATTATACTGTATTTCTGTCTTTCATTCACAGCATCAGTAGTTGCTGTATGGATCAAATGACGATGGTCCGCGTCGGCCGTGATATGGAATTGATCAACGGGAATGTAGTTCACCTACGTGGTTTTCCGCACTATATTATACATAATCACGTGTCAGACATTTTTTTATATTATTGGATAATTGTGCCTTCATATTGGAAAGCTGTTGTTTGCAGACGACACAATCTGCCCAAAAGACTTTTAATGTAGTTAGAGCAGAAATTGTTAAATTATTTACATAGTTCAAATACGAAGCTGCGCATCTGAAAACCCCTCGGCTCTGGGCGCCAGCCATTCATAATGTATTCAATATGAATCAAGATTTCAGGAACACCAAGCAGTCAAGTGACAAATATACAGATTCTGAAAAAAATTGCCATTAGAAATGGCCTCTAAGGTTTCCGACCAATCAGAGGAACTGGTATTCATTACATAAGTCTCTTGATGCATCAATGACAGAGATAGAGATCATTAATGATTTTGCATCAATTAAAGATGGCCGCCCATCCTTCCCGCCACTCAGAGGAACTGATGTGGTTATATTCATTGCAAGTCTCTTGATACATCGATGCTGTATACCAAGTTTCATATAGAACACTGAAATGGTATCAAAGACATACATCATTAAAGATTTTGCATAAATTAAAGATGGCCACCAAGGGTTCCGCCCAATCAGAAAAAACAGAACTGTCATTTATCATAAGTCTATTGATGCATCGATGATGTATACCGATTTTACATCGAGCACTTTAACGGTATCAGAGATAGAGATCATTGATGATTTCGCATAAATTAAAGATGACCGCCCATCCTTTCCGCCACTCAGAGGAACTGATGTGGTTATTCATTGCAAGTCGTGTGATACATCGATGCTGTATACCAAACTTCGTATAGAAAACTGAAATGGTATCAAAGATATACATCATTAAAGATTTTGCATCAATTAAAGATGGCCACCAAGGTTTCCGCCTAATCAGAAACACCAGAACTGTCAATTATCGTAAGTCTATTGATGCATCGATGATGTATACCAAATTTTACATCGAGCACTTGAACGGTAGCAGAGATAACGTCATTAATGATTTCGCATCAATTAAAGATGGCCGCCTATCCTTCCTGCCACTCAGAAGAACTGATGTGGTTATACATTGCAGGTCTCTTGATACATCGATGCTGTATACCAAGTTTCGTATAGAACACTTGAATGGTTTCAGAGATATATATCATCAAAGATTTTGCATAAATTAGAGATGGCCGCCAAGGTTTCCACCGAATCAGGGAAACTCGGTTGGTCCTTCCTTTGAAGTTTCTTGATGCATCGATGATCTATACCAAGTTTCACACAGAACAGTGAAATGGTACCTGAGATACACAAGATTAATTGTTTCGCATAAATTAAATACGGCCGCCAAAGTTTCCAACCAATCGGGTCCAGATTCAATAGGGTTCTGGGCCATGAGCATATGGATGTGCAGTGCAAGTTTGGTGTGCCTAGGGCAAGTCGTTCTAAAGATATCTTGGTAACGAGAAAGCTGTGATGGTTTCGCATAAATTCAAGATGGCCGCCAAAGTTTCCAACCAATCGGATCCAGATTCAAGAGGGTTCTGGGTCACGAGCATATGGATGTGCACTGCAAGTTTGGTGTGCCTAGGGTAAGTCGTTCTAAAGATATGTTGGTAACGAGAAAGGTGTGACGGACAGGCGGACAGACGGACGGACGTACATGACGACGACAATACCCTTCGGCCAAATTTTGGCCGAGGGGTAAAAACGGGACTACCAAGCTCATCCCTGTCCTCGCGCCCGGGACTCGTCCTTCCAATAACCTATCATTTATACGACGCTAAGTTTACCTTTGGAGGAGTCAGTGCATTATGGGAAAAAAGCAACGTTATTGAAAGGATATTCAAATACAAAGGCGATCATTACCTGTGTCCGTATAGGTAGATCCGTCATCTGTGTATGAAAAAAAAAACAACATTTTATCTAATAAATTACTAAATAATTTCAAAACAGCCAAGTGAGACTTACCCAAGGGTAATTACAGTCAACACCCGATAGACTTGGGTCACTGAGTAGAATGCTTGCTTGTGAGCGAAAGGCACTGATGAATATGTGACTAATAGAGAGGATGGTCTTATCCGAATGTGTGACTAATAGAGAGAATGGTTTTCTCAGAATGTGTGGCAAACAGAGAGATTGATTTAACCCGAATGTGTGACTAACAGAGAGACTGGTCTTCTCTGAATGTGTGACTAACAGAGAGACTTGCCTTATCAGAATGTATGACTAATAGAGAGACTGGTCTTATCAGAATGTGTGACTAATAGAGAGACTGGTCTCACCCGAATGTGTGACTAACAGAAACATTTGTCTGATCAGAATGTATGACTAATAGAGAGACTGGTCTTATCGGAATGTGTGACTGACAGAGAGACTTGTCTCTCCCGAATGTGTGACTAACAGAGAGACTTGTCTTATCAGAATGTATGACTAATAGAGAGACTGGTCTTACCCGAATGTATGACTAATAGAGAGACTGGTCTTACCCGAATGTATGACTAACAGAGAGACTGGTCTTATCAGAATGCATGACTAATAGAGAGACTGGTCTTACCCGAATGTATGACTAATAGAGAGACTGGTCTTACCCGAATGTGTGACTAACAGAGAGACTGGTCTTATCAGAATGCATGACTAATAGAGAGACTGGTCTTACCCGAATATGTGACTAATTGAGAGAATGATCTTACCCAAATGTGTGACTAATAGAGAGACTTGTCTTAACCGAATGTGTGACTTATAGAGATACTGGACTTATCCGAATGTGTAACTAATAGAGAGACTGGTCTTACCTGAATGTTTGACTAATAGAGAGACTGGTCTTACCCGAATATGTGACTGATAGAGAGACTGTTCTTACCCAAATGTGTGACTAATAGAGAGACTGGCCTTACCCGAATGTGTGTGACTAATAGAGAGACTGGTCTTATCAGAATGTATGACTAATAGAGAGACTTGTCTTATCAGAATGTATGACTAATAGAGAGACTGATCTTACCCGAATGTGAGCTATGCCGTATGAGCACGGCCGCCAAAACGGCGCCGACGATCATCAAACTGACAATCAAAAAGCAGCAAATACACAGCTTCCGGTTCCGCACTTGATTCCTGTAATAAATATATACGTATATATTTATACTAATAATAGCGAGAATTTCAATATGTCTTCTGCTTTAGACTCATCAAATTGGTCCAACATGCGCAACACTCTATGCAAAATCTTCGCTGTCCTTGACCGCGTCACAGTGTCTCAATTTAAAAGCAAAAAGTCTCAGCCAAAATAACAGTTTGCCACGGCCATTTTGGTTAGGTTATATCATGCATCTGCAGTATCAAAAAGGAAATACGAGGCTGCGCATCTGAAAACCCCTCGGCTCTGGGTTAACTATTTTAAAAGCTTGATTACATGTAACTTACGACAGTCATGTCTAGTCAATCAAATCTGGAAATGGGTTGTAATGGTGAATTTTATGAGTTGTTAAGTTCACATATTAATAGTGGGACATGCGGACAGTAACCAGTCATAATTCATTCAATTTAAACTTGACTACGATCCAACTTAGCATGATGTAGGACTAACCTAACAATGAAATAAGAAATTCCCTACTCTGTCATGTGAAAGATGGAGGTGAAAAATATAGATCAGTGTGAACCAGTGAGAATAGTTCTTTTATTACTATTTATTTTGACAAGATGTGCCCTTCGTAAAAATCAGAACCCTTGCAAACAATTTATTGTTTTTTGCTATAAATACTGCTTTGATATATTTCATTCCTGGAAAATGTTTATGTATAACATGCTAGAGACTGGTTCTTAACTGACGGGCTAAATAATAACGAAGAAAAAAAATAAATTAAAAAAGTAGCAACCATATAAATTATCCGAAGGGTTCGTTTTCGATAGACTTATGGCTCTTGACTAGTTAGGTAACTCTTGAATGAGGGACTGAATAAAAAAAGCGATTATTTAAACAACAAAGATTATGTTGCCAAAGCAACCATATAATTTATCCGAATGAGTTCATTTTAAATATGCTTCTGGATCTTGACTAGATTAGTACAGTTTGGAATTCACCAGTTGAACCGTTTTGCAGATCTATATCGGGCTCAAATTCGTACGGACAGACCTAATGACGACAGTACACCTTGGAAAAAAAATTGCCCGAGGGGTAAAAAGTTGCCGCACTTTGGTAAAAGAAATGGGGCTGAATTGATTAATTTAAATTTTTTTTTTTTTCACATCAGATTTCCAGAACGGCCAGAGCAGAGGTAAACCGTGAATATATCGGTGAGTGAATCTTTGTTTCATCGTCGCGAGCACAACGGCTTTCCCCTGCCTATTCTCTACGGGTCCAGTCGCTGCATATAATGAGGCTCGTGTCTCCAGGTCGCATTTATATTGCGATGGCCATTCATTTTTCGTTTAGGCTTGCTGTCGCACGTGACAGAAATTTAAAGTCTTTATTAATTTGGCACGCACATGCAAGCGGTCCGTGCGCATGCGTGATTGCTTCGTAGCGTAGTAAGATTTGATTGGACGTATTGATGATCACGAGGTTCGACCGGCGTGACGTATATTCCTGAACGATGAATCAAATGAAGACTAGGTGCGGTAAATCAGCCAGAATCATCGTGGATGCGTGCCTCTTCAGGAGCGAGAATGCTTTATTTTGAAAGCTTTGCTTCCCAATCACGATGTGTTTCTACGCAAGCTTTCACGTCGGCGGCGAAAATAACCTCGTGATCTAAATCACATTGTAATGTAATTGTTTCGGTTGCCACTTTCCATCGACCTCTGTTCCTTCCGAAATACGATCAACTATCGGTTTGAATAGAACAATATCTATATATTGTTTGTTTGTCGACTTCAACAATTGTGCGGGGAAATAGAGGACTTCACAGACCCAAAGACCGGGACTGTGAGTGTGGACACCTCAGATCCTCAGACATTACTGTGTGATCACTTCGTGGTTCCCGAAAGCCGGAAGTATTGTGGCGATTGCTATTTTCTAGCACTGGATTTAACAATTAACCAATTTATAAAAAGGCTGACATGATCGAACCCATTTCGTCGCCGAAGCACTTTGGCAAAGAATGTATATTTCAAAAAAGAAATTTCAGATGCATTATCAGAGTTAGCATACGAATGTTAGAGGAAGAAACCAGAACTTTGATGTACATGTAAGGCCGCACGAATATGTGACTGAATTACAACGCTAAAAACGGTGGGCGATTGAAAACACATGGTTGGTTCGAATGACATTTTCTATGTAGAAACAGTCAGTTAGTTTACCAAACTTGATTTTGTGTGCATGGTTTAAATACAGTAGAGCCCGCGAACTATATAAGACCGAACGAGCTATAAACCACAGATAATTCAATAATATTCAATTCGGTCTGAGCCGTTTTTCCTGGACAAATCGTTTGCAACCATATAATCACATGCGGTGTGATGTGAGAATGGATATTCCACATGCTGGTCCCTTAGATTGAAGTGCTTACCGAGCTGGTTGGTTCATGGGTCCAAAATTAACCGAGGGTGAATCCCTCTCTTTCCAACTCCATCCCCCAGCCATCCTGATACTTTGATGACGTGGTCGCCAAGTTTTTCCAACGTCAACTCCCTTGTAACTTCCAACTCCTTTCTGTAAACAACAAAATTATAGATGATTAAATTTGAATGACAAGGATTTAAATTCCGTTAAACCTTAGTCATCATGAATTATGCCGCTAAATGAAAATTCATTGCAAATTTGAGGGAGCTACACGACTTTTACCCCAAAAGTAGGCCAACTTCATAGGTATTCTCTCATCACATACAAAAGTTCCCACGTTTTGACTTGCACAGTAATTAGGAAATTCACAAAACAGATGTCCATTCATTTAGCCTCGAACATAATTCAGGCTTTTAGCTAGTATTTGTAAAAATAGGCGCATTACAAAGTTTTTAATCGGGTAAAACTGGCAAAACTAGTCCGGTCCTCCGGAAAAGAAAAATTCCGACCCGGATAAATCGGAGATCGTGTTTACACAACAATGATTACGGTCAAACTAACGAACTACAAATAATCGGGAGTCAAATTTATACCCGGGTCAAATTAACCCGCCAATATTTGTCTGATCCAAATTATCCGAAAAAAATTATCCCAGGGAATTGCACGGAATTCCTTACATTGCATTGTAAAGGCCTCGTTGGTGTTTGAAAATCATGTGGAGTGTTTAAAAATTTAGAGCCCGAATGGTTATTTTCACTGTGGTGCCATCCGTTGGAATTTGACAGCCATGCCCTCCGACTGTTCAGTGAGTATGGTTAGAACCTCTAAACGGTCGGTCGGTCGTATATACGACCGCATATTGAGAGCTAGGGTTTCTTCTTTTGATGTATCAATATCATTGGGTGAAACCAGGTTTTAGGACAGTAGAATGAAACTGGAATGTTGAGTCGCTATATTTGTCAAACGTTCCGATTATTTTTCAATTCTGTATTATAACTTTGTTGGCCTAGCGTTAAAAAATGCTCTAATCGAGTTGATAAGAGTGAGTATACGAAAAGTAGTTCGCTCATGTGCAAATCTGAGGGTGATGTTTGGTCGGATTCAAAGAAAACATCGGGTGTGATTGTGTGGGGGGGGTGTCTGCATACGTCAAAGCCACGTCATGAAGGCCAACGTATGCTATTGCGGGCAGGGACAAGTGGAGTGAGCCTGTGAAACGGAGCATGCGCTGTGGAATGTTGCTCTTCAACCACACCTCGGCAATTTGCGCAGAAAGACACATACGATTTACACATCAGCCATATACACTGCAAAGATTTGTTACGCGTTACATGTTTTATTTAAAACAGGGAGTGTCAATGAATAAACGCCACATGATTATAGATAACCGTCTAATGTTTATCCATAAACGCCCAATGTTTTTCAACAAATGTGTGAGTAATTAGAACTATATTCGACAGCGTTACTCGCGTCATACAAGAAAAAATATTCTACAATTATATTGATGCATTTAACAGATAACATGTGTATGTATATTTGGTAACCTGATCTAGGAATGGCATCTCCGAACCATGTGTCGATTCTGAACTCTTGGCTTAGCCATGCATGTTGACGATGTGTATTAGCCTCATAATCGAATCGTGTTTAACCGTATATATGTAATCCTTATCTTTGACCATATCTCATAAGCACAAGGAATAATGCTTGCTGAATCATATTTATATCGTGTGACTCCATGCACAACAAGAACTATTCGTGCTCACGCCAATTCTATGATTGTAAATTATATTCTTGCACACCAACTCGAACATTTCAGTTACAAGGTCAGCCACAGGTGCCCATCAGCACAAGTCCAGTTAATCCCTAAATCCTCGCAAAGGGTTTACCTGGACCTTTTTGTTTTTTCAAATGAGTTCTCGAGTTGTTGCGTCTGTTACACCATCTCGTACATTTTGTCCCCAGCGGGTGTCTTGAAGTAGCTCGTCGGTATCTGAAGCCTGCGGTTTTCGCTTTGACACCCAATGTCGATTTCAAAGGTAGTCTGGCCGGCGATGAAATTCAAACCAGCCGAAACTCGAACCTCCCTGTGGATTGGCCTGATGAGCTACTTCAGCGCGCTTACTGATTAGTTCGGTTTAGTGGAAACCCCTCGAGCTATTTATGTCCAGAACTGCTATCGTTAACTAACCAAGTCAGTGTATCGATCGTAACATATCGATTGATACACTGGCTCGCGAGGATGCAGGTGCCAAGTTCTAAGTTGATCGGTGGCAGTTCCAGTGGCTTTTGTAATTGAATACCTTGTCAATTGAAATACCCCTCTTTTCTTCATTGGGGTACCTCAGCTAGATATTATCATACCTAGTCTCTTCTTGGGCATACCTATCTGCCCTCAAAGATGTTTTCATAATTACAAATTAGTCCGTCATTCATAATTCAGCCGTGGTCCATTAGAGAATATCCGCGTCCATAATCCAAAGACCTATTCCATATTCCATACAACAGCATTAGCACCAAACCTGCAAGGGAGAAGCGGTCAACAGTTTTCAATGATGCCGGCAAGACATCATGATGTTCCAAAAATATCAAATCCGTATCGCTGATCAGTATTCTTAATCCATAATATTCGTTGTGAAGTCGTCATCTATAGAATGATGTATCTCAGTCACGCTTTGATTGTGACTGTTCATATGAGTACCATGAGGATCTTGAAATACATGGGTTCATACGGCCCCTAGCCCCGGGTTAAGCGGAATTAGACACAGGTTACGAAACGTAGCGCCATAGATCTTGCACGCTACGTTCATATTTTGCTATCAGCATGCGATATGTATCGCCAAATTTGAGAAACTTTGAGCGGAGGCGCTTGGTGGAATAGCCCTGTTTTATAAGTTTCTGCAACAATGTTTTGTGACGTTGATTAAAATCGTCACATTTAACACAGGATCTAGCAAATGCTACTAAGCGAGATATGTATACGCCATATGCAGGTCCCACTGGAATATTACTGTCCAGAAAGGTATAGTTTACGATGTCGAAATTGTAATCATCTCTTTTGTCGTTAAGTCGACGAGAGAGAATGCCCGCTTCATTTTTATAGAGAAATAGATCTAAATATGATGTGCCTGTAGGGCTGTCAGTAGTTTCCTTCAAATCCAGTGAAGGTGGATATATATCCTTCACTGCGTCATTTATATAGCGATTATCTACAGCGAGAAGATCGTCTATATAGCGTTTGGTGAATGAGAAGGAACGGGCTTTAAATGGATCGGTTTTTGAAAGCGCCTGCATATAGTCATATTCATATTAAGAGAACAGATATAGGTCAGCCAACAGGGGTGGACAATTAGTACCCATTGGAATACCTATATGCTGCTGATATATGGTGTTGCCGAATTTCACATAGATATTTTTAATGAGAAATTCAAGCAACTCTATAAACAAAGAAACATCCCATGAATGATATCTCTTGTATGTAGTAGAGCTAAAGAATGCTTTATGGTTTCCGACATTAATATATCTATGATCAGTTTTCTTGAATACAGATACTATTAACGAACTTAGACGGTCAATAAGGGATTGTAGTATAGAGAGTTGAGAAATCCCATGTGGATACATGTCTGTACGGTATGTGACCTTTAGCATCAAGTTCTTCCGTAAGACATTTTGAGTTTTTCAATATCCACATACATTCAACGCCAGAGTTCTTAGAAATAGTTCTGTCAATATGGCCGATTGTTTCAACGACCTTGCTCTTGGTGAGGTTCAGCCAATCAGCGAGTACTGTAGGTTCAACTTTTTCTCGCCTAGACCAATCAATAACGTACTGTTCCAATGCAGACAGGACTATCTTCTGGTCGGCCTTCAGATTTATTCTTCTTGGCTCTCTATATTTAGGTCATTTCATCTATCGATGAGAGCAAAGTAATATGGCTATCGAGTGCAAAGTAATATTATATAGGGAGCAAGCTCGTTAATTAATTGGTATGGTATGTGGGTTCATACACCTTTATATCACTGTATAAAGTATGTTAACTCACAATCTATCCATTTACACGACAGCCATCCACAAAACATTCACGGCAGCCATTCACATGGTTAGCCAATCACGGGTGTAAGCTAGCCTTTCGGGCGGCCATTAACGTGGTTAGCCATTCACCGGCGTAAGCCAATACCGACGGTCACGGATACGTAAAGGGGAACAACTTTGCTGACATACCATTAGAGGGCGGAGTGCAGAGGGGGTCAGATTTATCCTGCAGCCATACGATAGCTTGCGACGCTACGAATATATACATTTTGATACATTTGTATTATGACGTTCTCTTGTGACGTTTGTTATTTGGACCGCCAACAATGGTATCGCGAGTGGCGTCATCACAATATGGATTGTTGCAACGTCATAGCGAATGATTGACGTCACAGAAGAACATACCAGATTCTTCAATTCATTTGGACTAGAAATATATATCTTACATCATACAACAAGAGCGCCTCGTGTGTCTGTCAATATGTTAGGATAGTCACTCTGCAGTACATCTGTTTTAATTTCATTTTGACCGCCCATTTATCGAACTGGAAACCGTTTTGCGTCAATTTCCTTTGATCCACCATGTTAACAATCTTCGATCTGACCCTCAAGCAGTCACGCCCTCTGCCGTGACGTTGGTAAAGTTGCTTCCCTTTGTACATCCGTGACCGTCATTCACGGGCGGGAGACATGCGGTGAGCAATTCACAACACGGCACAGCCACCACACAGTAACGGCACGACACCAACTGGTAGTTTAGTCTGACCCATTTGTTGGCCAAATAAATATATTTTATTATTCTATACTTGTGTTTTGTGTAGTTTATAAATTGGGGTCCTAATATGTTAGGACCAATTTGTAAACTCACAGACACCGCTCCTGCCCATCTCAGTTGGCCTTGTCACATGTATTATAACCAACAAAAAACCTCTAGTATGAATATTAATACCATGGTCACGTGTCGGTGAGTAGCTATGGTGGCGAGCTCGATGGCCCACCTCTCCCATGCATTTAAGTAGGCTTAACGTAGATACCTTGATAATTAATTAAAGATACAGTTTCAGCCCATTAGGCTAATTTTCCACACCCTGCTTCCAACTCTTCTAATAAGTCTATTAAAGAGATCAAGCAGATATGTGCAGAGGTCAGGTAGATATGAGTATTATATGTACTCAAACAGTCACAATAATCATAAACAAATAACACTGCTTCAGGCAGAATGACGAGGCATGATTATCAGTGTATCTGTCCTCAAAGATGTTTTCATAAGGCTATCGAGTGCATAGTAATATCATATAGGGAGCAAGCTCGTTAAATAATTGGTGTGTAATGCTTATGTTGGTTCATACACCTTTACATCACTGTACAAAGTATGTTAACTGAGTATCTGATCGACCATCCGCACGGATATCCATTCACACAGCAACAATCTGCATTCAAAATCTATCCAATCACACGACAGCCATTCACGCAACATTCACGGCGACCATTCACATGGTTAGCCATTCACGGGCGAAAGCCATTCGGAGAGCAATTCACAACACATCCTCGTGAGTCAGTGTATCGATCGATCTGTTAGGATCGATACACTGGCTTGGTATCGATCCATACGAGTTCTGGATATAAATAGATCAAGGAGTTTCTTCTGAATCAACCCAATCAATCAACGCGCTAAGCTAGTTGATAGGCCAATCCCCTGTGAGGTATGAGATGTGACAGGTTTGAATTTCATCGCGGGCCAAACTGCTTTGATGTCAAGTTGAAATGTCAAAGTTGATGTCAAAGCAAAAACCGCAGTCTTGGGATACCGACGTGCTAATTCAAAATAAACTCGTGGGATGAAATGTACGAGATTGTATAAATGGAGGCAACGACTCAAGAACTCATTCGAATCAGCAAAAATGTCTAGTTAAACCCTCTGCGAGGACTTAGGATTTACCTGGACTTGTGAAGATGTTCACAACACGGCACAGCCGCCACACAGTAACGGCGCGTCATCAAATGGCAGCCTATACTCTGACCCTTTTGTTGGCCAAATAAATATATTTTATTACTCTATACCAGTGTTTTGTGTAGTTTATAAATTCTACAATAAGCAGCTACCTCTATAGTTCTCATTTATCTTGGTGATCCATTGACGCCTAACAGTTTTAGTCCCACCACCCCCCCCCCTGCCCACCGCATCCCCTCTTCCAGGCTATTGCATTTCCAACAGAATATTTCCCGTATTCTCCAGTCTGACTGTATAGGAAAGTACATCTTTGCCGAAAGCACTGTATTTTTCCTATCTTAATCTCCCTCTTAAATGGGTACATCAGGTTTTCTTTTCTTTCTTTTTTTTCGGGGGGGGGAGGAGTGTTCAAATTTCTTGGTGAGTTGGCTCAATTTTACTCTAAAACGGATGACATGCATGTTTTCATATCAATGTTGGTGTTTATTATAACAGGTTATAACACGATTTTTTTTCATAAAGCAAACGAAATAAAACATACAGGAAGGAAGGCCATTTACAATAGCACAGGTTTGGTCTTTTTTGCATTCACTCATTGAAATATATATCCAAAGAACTTATGATCTGACTTTCGACCACATCCTGCTCATCCGAGAGATGCTGCAGTTTTGTATTCTAAATATTAGCTTATGATTTTTACATATATTGTCATTAAATCACGATTTCACAGCCTTATAAAAATTCATTTTCAGCTGAGGGTGAAGTGTTGCTGACGACGCCCGGACCTGTACCAAAATCAGAGCCCATGGAGATGAGAAACAACTGGTCATTTAACAACACACCTCAATCAGTGACCGATACTCTGTACGAGTCAAAACATTAAAGCACTGGATTTTAAAGCTTTTACCAAAATAACACAGGTGTGTGAAATTACATGGAACTGTCCATTTGCGTACACTTCGCCATCCATAAGATGGCTTGCGAATCGTGAGTCTCCATTATTGCGGAGCGATATCCGGTATATTACGGGATTCTGTTCGGCCTTCATCCGGCAGAGAACAGACTCCAGAAATCTGATAAATTACAGGTTTTCAAACCACTTGGGAAACAGATATAGGCTAGGCTTACAAAATATATAGGTATAAATAACTTTCGTATCACCCAAGAGGTGTGGTAGATCTGTAATTTTCAACAAGTAGGGCATCACATGATTCGAAAATGGCGAGTGACGTTGGGGTTACGTCGGTAGACTTTAGCTGATTGGCTGACGAAGTCACGTGGTATTGATTTCTGGAAATTCCCTCTCGCACTTGCCGAAAGTAGGCTGTAAATGGATACACACGATCCCAGGGTCAGTCTTACCGCGTATAGATGACCGAGATGGTTACAGGTTGGGAACTGTCGAGAAAAAGGCGTTGCCCATAGCCGCTTAATTGATGAAATCTAATAAGAAAAGGGGGCAGTGACGGCTGCGCTTGAGATGAGAGAAACACGTTTAGGGAGAAGTTTGTAGTTCATCAGATTTTTGGGGGGTTAAATTCCCTGGTGAGTTGGCTCAGTTTACTCTAAAACGGGTGATATATTTTCACATCAATGCTGGTGTTTATTACAAAACTTATAACACGTTGATCCTGGAACATTACACGTATATTACAATAATGGAGGTCTTTTACAATAGCATATAGGTTTTATCTTTTTTTCATAAATGTTTTTTTTTAATATCAAAACTATAGAATTTCACATAATTATGCTGAAAACCTATAGATATGAGAAAAATGATTCCTCGCCTACAGAGTAATTAGGATTAATGACAATAATTTATTTTGATTGGCATAATTTATTCCATCATGTTTCATTATTGTATACATAAAAAATGTTCTTTGATCATTTCCTGTTTCAATGAATTAAAGGGTCTATATTTCAGTCCACTGCATGGAGCAGCATTTTCAATGTAAATTCTGGTGATAATAATGCTGAAATATGATGATAATCAAACCATGTGTTGAAAACCATAGTCTGAGGGGGTTTTTTTTCAAGAAAACAATAACAATTTTTCTTCTGAAAATAGTTTCGAATGGCAGAATTTTCAGAAATTTTGCTCTTTGTATACTTTCATTAAATGTTTGTTGTTGTTTCAATTCCATGTTCCTTTTTACCCTGCTATTTCTTGGGGGATTTTGTATTAAAGCGTGTATACATGGCAGTGTGTAACGTCACAGGACCTACGAAGTAGGATTTGATTTGATTTAAGTGCGTACTTGACCTAAGACATGTTTTTGCCAATTTCGAGGTTTAAGTATAGGTCTACCCAAGGGATGGAGAAATCCCCCCGAGGGTAGTGCATAGGTTGAATAAGTGTAGCATCGTGTAAGCTCCCAGAATATATGGGAATTGAGGGATTCCATCCAACGATATCCTTTCTCAGATGGTCTGAATCTCGAACGGACCAGGCTTCCTGATATCAGGGAACCTTCAAAAGTCACAATGAAACATACAACCATGGGCATGACTGCACTCGCTGAGCGATCAATAAAAAATAAAAAATAATTATAAATCAGAATTCGGTCAGCTTGGAACTTAATGATAACAGTCCCCTGCACGTTCATGCCAAAAATCAAGGTTCTAATGTCAACGGTTCTCCTTATTTTGCCGACGAAAGGATTCGGACGGACTGACTGACTCACTCACTCACTCATTACCGGACAATTTGCAAATGAGAGCCTACTTCGTAGGAAAATGTCTCTGGCAAAACGTGTTTGTTTAAAAACATGAGCAGTGTGACTAACGTCACGAAGTAGGTAGGCATTAGGACTCCGACGCGAACTGAATTCTTGAAAATCCCCACCCCCCAGTTGAAATCCTTCCTATATTAAGACGGGCACTGCCCAAGTCAGAATCACCCGTGATTTTCGTCAAAAATCACCAGAAATTTTAATCTAAAGTAGGTCAGCTCAGAACGTGCTGGTAACAGTCCCCTAATGCATCTTCATGCCAAAAATCAAGGTTCTAATGTCAATGGTTCTCCTTATTTTGCCGACGAAAGGATTCGGATGGACTGACTGACTCACTCACTGACTCATTACCGGACAATTCGCAAATGAGAGCCTACAGGAACATGTTTAAACGTATAAAAAAGGTGTCTAAAAAAGCCTTTTAGCGTTTTAAACACAACGTTTTATGTGTTTTCATTTCATTGCTTATGATTATTGTAAAACACTCAAGTTTTACTGTTAAACGGATGACGTTTACAGTAAACGCCTATGTTTACTCTAAAAAAGATGTTTTTACATCAATGCTGGTGTTTATTATAAAATGTATAACACGTGCATTATGCAACATTACGCATATATTACAAAACATATAACATGTAATATAAGTGTCTGTGAAACGTTTTTATTAGTACATGTTTAGTGATTTTTTTTAGCAGTGTAGCAGATTTGGACCCCCGTGCGTGAGGTGCGACCCCCCCGCCCCCCTCCAATCCACACACACACGTACACTAACACACCCCTTCACCACCACTCACAATTTTGAATTGGTTTAATATTGAATTTGCCCTTGGTGTGACATCTCTCCACTAGGGTGTCTGATCAGTATACGCTTGTTTCGAATATGGTGGTCTTTTGACTTTCAAAAATACAGTTCTGTATACACCAAAACTTAAAATAATCACCAGTCAAAATACTGTGATGCTGAAATTCAATTATTGAAATTTCAAAGAAATTGAACCCGAAGCAGCAGTTAACTGGAATATATTGAACAACAATGCCCCCGTCTGAGCAGTCATCTCTCTCACATATACAAATTTGCATAAACATGTGTAGTTCAACTCTTGGTAATTGCGTTTAAAATCAATTGTCAATTCACTGAAGGAAACATACCTACAAAAGTCAAGATCCATATATCTTTGAGCATTAGGCTGTAAATCAAGCTTGGGGAAAAAATGGGCAAAGTCTAGTCTGCTGGTAATTTCAGGCAGTAAATTTAGCTATGATCACCGAGAGTTAATCAGATCATCGAGTCATTGGTGAGAACATCCATAACTTCAACAGTTTAGGCTGTATTCCGCTCACGAGATAATAGTCCAGATTGCTGGTAATTAGGCAAAGAATTATTCTATAATTTCGAAAACGGGATCTTCCCGCGCTGTACATCCTAGACTCGTACCTTGTCCCCAGACTCACGGAGATCTGAAGACAAGCAATGAGTAGCCATCTTGACTGGCTGATCTGTCTGGCCGAGTGACGTCACCGGTCCAGATCTGCATCGGTGACGTCAGACGGGCATGTGTACGAAAGTCAATTTCTTCGAAATAAATAGCTAAAATTTCATCGCAAGAGTTACTGCGATGTAATTCTGGCCGTCATAAATCACCCGAAATGCGGGGATATTATGGGGTTTCTTCAAACGTAAATAGATTTTGAAATCAGAGAAAATTTGATCCACCAATCAGCCAGTCGCAGCGGATTCGCTGGCGGCATGATGGCTACTCATTGCTTGTCCTCAGATATCCGTGAGCCTGAGGACAAGGTACGAGTCCATGTACATCCGGGGTGTTTAACTTATCAGCTGCACGGCAGGGCCGGCTCAATGAAATCGTGGTGCGGTACGGTATACGTTCAGAATCTTGTCCATCAGATAATTTTACACAATCATTATTGTATGAAGCCACGTAAATTTTGTTTAATTTAGTAATTACCATAAATCACCTTTATTCGTAAGTTGATTTAGAAACATTTTGACTTTTACTCTCCACTCTCCACGCGTTACGACACTGGAGTCTCCTTATAGCATCTTTATGTATTTTATTTTATTTTATTTTTTTTCTTCTTTTTTTATTTGTCGTTGTTTGAACAGTTAAGTGAATATTGCAGTTGCAGGCATCCGATTTTGCCTCAACATGCCAAATTGAAAACGCGTGTAAGCGTTTAAAAACGGGTCCACGAATTACAGATGTTGACTTGAAAACGACTTACTTGTTTTTATTATAATGGTAATGATTATTGTAAAACACCAGTGTTTTAAAGATAGGAAGCTAAATATTGTACATGTTTACTTTTAAACACTTGTGTTTTTATGGAGTGTTTTTAATAAACGTTGTGTTTTTGTAAAACATATACATTACATTAATAATAAAACCGTAGGTTTCTAAGAAAACATTTGACGTGTTTATAGTGACTGTGTTTATTATTTAACGTCAAGTTTGTTTAGAGAAAACTGCAATGTTTACTGATAAACATACGTCAGTGATTTAAGAAAAACACTGGTGTTTTAAAAAACATTTGTGTGTATTATGTGAATAAAATGGACGTTTTAACTTGATAAAGGGGCCTTAATTGATCGTACAGGGAGAAATACTCGTAAAAATTTGTATTTGGAAAATCGTTCCATTTTGATTGGTCTATGGCGAAAACTTATATTTTTCAAATCTGTACATGACTAAACGGCAAGTTAGCCTAATGCTTTTCAAATACCAAAGTTGTGTCCTGTAAGTTCTCACTGTCGAAAAGTCAAACAAAACAGCGTCGAATGAGGAACCCGGTTTGAACTTTGGCATCTGACAGTTTTCCGCTTTTTCGTGAAGTCATCTACCTTGACATCATTCTCTCTAAAATAATTAGATTTAAATTTCAATCTAGTGACCAATCTATTAGATTGAAAATTTCAGTCTAGTAGATTGAATTTTCTAACAACAGATTCATTCTATCGATTTCAATCTATTAGATTGAATATTTTGAATCAAATAAAAGATTGGTCACTAATTTCAATCTGATAGATTGAAATTCAATCTAATTATTTTATAGACTTCTCATTTTGAGAGTCATGCCTTCGTGATAGTGTGATATAACTACTCACATTTAAATGGGAGCCATGCCACTATTTTGATAGCGAGGCTCTCTCTTATACACCATCGCGCCAAGGAACTTTTTTCGTCCACTGCTAACTTGATGAACAGACGACATCCAATTCAAAATTTCAAACTCTTGAATGGTGCAGCCAAGTTACCATCGTAGGCAATTTGATTCTCTTATATACTCATGTTGATAAAGTGTGGTTTTATAAGTGGGCTAGGGGCCGTATGAGCCCATGTACTTCAAGATCCTCATGGTACTCATATGAACAGTCACAATCAAAGCGTGACTGAGGTACATCATTTTTAGATGACGACTCTATAACGAATAT
Organism: Hanleya hanleyi; assembly: GCA_036873755.1. Classification (NCBI taxonomy): domain Eukaryota; kingdom Metazoa; phylum Mollusca; class Polyplacophora; order Lepidopleurida; family Hanleyidae; genus Hanleya; species Hanleya hanleyi. The sequence goes on along the minus strand of JAVTVY010001451.1, from coordinate 3,540 downwards.
TATGGATTGGGCTAAATTCACTGACTCCAGCTGACATGACTTTGATTATTTAACATCATGATGTCCAGTTTGCACTCATTGAAAATTGTTGACCGCTTCTCTCTTGCAGGAAACAAGCCTATGTTTATGTATACTTTTGTCTTTTTGAATTTGGTGCTAATACTGTTATATGGAAATGGAATAGGTCTTCGGATTATGGACGCGGATATTCTCTAATGGACGACGGCTGGATTATGAATGACGGACTAGACGCTTGTAATTTACCCGACGTACAGTCTCACGGCGGCAATTTTCATGTGCTTCTCAAAGCAACTTGAAATAACTGTAGGTTTTCGTATTTATTTATCATGAGTAGTAGGTAGCATGGATCTGTTACTTTTACCCCTCAACTGCGCATGCGTGAGAACCTGTTTTGACGTCATTTGGGGCGGAGCGAGGGGGTTGGGGGCGTGGCCTATGAGTGCACTTGCACCCAATTTTTGGAAAAACCCAGATTTTCAAGATGGCGGCTTGTTTTTGTATGTTAGGGGTGGTGTGATTCAAGATGGCGGCTTGTTTTTGTATGTTAGGGGTGGTGTGATTCAAGATGGCGGCTTGTTTTTGTATGTTAGGGGTGGTGTGATTCAAGATGGCGGACAACTTCACACCCAGTGCACTGACTGACCTTACCTCCACGAAAAAAAAGTTCCGGCAAAAAAAAAAAAAAAAATGTATTCATGCGCGGTGATTCGGTCTCGGGAAAAAGCTTCCGCGGAGAAAAAGTAGTCCCTAGATAAAATGGTCCGATTGGGTCGAGTGAGGTATCAAAGTGAAGCTTATGTGAAGGGGCATCTAATGGGCTGAGTGTGGGGTTGAACTATCGGCCTTCTGCGCATGCGCGGTGGTCGAAGGGTATGAAAATAGCCGTGTTGGAGCTAGGCAAGCCCCTAAGGGTCCGATGGGGTCGAGTGAGGTATCAAAGTGAAGCTTATGTGAAGGGGCATCTAATGGGCTGGGTGTGGGGTTGAACTATCGGCATTCTGCGCATGCCCGGTGGCCGAAGTGTATGGAAATAGACGTTTTGGAGCTAGAAGAGCCCCTAGTGGCCCAATGGAGCCGAGTGAGGTATCAATGTGAAGGTGAGATGAAGGGCCATATGATGGACTGGTGTGGGTTGAACTATCAGCATTCTGCGCATGCGCAAGAATGGAAATAGACGTTTTGGAGCTATTTGACTATTAAAAAAGGAAAAAAAGAATGAACACATTTTTTAATTTTCTACTATTTTTTATTAACACACAATGAACGTATTCACAATTGAATTTAATACACATTAACAGTGAGTATTGAATTTTTCAAATACACATTAACAGTGGAAAAACTATGAATTTTTTTTGTAATACAATTATACACTCTCCAGATCAGTTTTCCTTGTTCTCAATAGTTCTTCAACAAGACTTGTTTGAAGTCATCATCATCTTTCCGGCCTTGGTGCACATAGATGTACGTCACATAAAAGGTAAAAACATGAATGTCTCCTACGGGCCACCGTATGATATGTGTGTGTTATGGGTGGTGTGTTTCAAAATGGCGGCCTGTGGTTACTGAAAATATGCAAATGAGGTCAATTGGCTATAAAAGGAGTCCATTTTTAGGGAAAGGGGTGTATTTCAATCTGACTTACCTGACCTGTCTGCCTGCCTCACCGATTTTCCTGCCCGCCTGCCTAACGGACCTCCCTGATCACTGCCTGTGTGTAATCATCTGCCTGACCAGTATCATTGACCAATATCACAGAGTAACACCAATCAACGTCGTACACGTATGTAATATACATTAATTTTAATAATATCCATGCTAGGAAATGTCCCCCTCCCCCTCCTCCCCCCCTCCCCCTCCCCATCGGAATTTTTTTTGCAGCTTAGACGGTCTTTAGGAGAACGTGTCACTGTGGAAAAACACATCACAGTTATTTCCCTATATCATGGAAACTTTTAGCGGGCAATTTTAGTACATAGGGAGGCATTTATATATTGGCATAATTTTCTGGTGAAACTCAAACATCCTCTACATGCATCAGCTGTTTTTATGTCAACAAACACCTCTATTTTTAGACTGCTACAATGTAATTCATTTGAGCGCGTGATTTCATTCGCGCGATTGCGTGGAAGTGCACTGTCGGTTTTGCACAATTTATCAATGCAAATTTCACGTATTTTCTCAAGCAGCTTATGAAATATGAAGCTCGAGTTACAACCTACCAGAACTATAGAATTTAGTGCTGACGTAGCAACTTTGTGGGCGCTGTAGTTTTCCAGATAGACATTTTTTCGGTTGTGGTACACGAAATCGAACATTCTAGCCTACCATGTTGTTGTTGTTGTTGTTACGCACATTCGCAATATTTTAAGATACATTTTTCATTGAAAGCACAAATTAGTATATAGTAGGGAAAATTGTCTTACCTTCATTATAACCAGTGTAGTCCCATTCCTGACCATGCGAACACTACACCGGGAAATTTTCATTTTTATGCGTAGATGTCTGTAGGTGAATGTAAACGCATCAATCCTTGGGCACGTAGCGCGGTTTACGTGATATATTGAAATCACTGTAAATTACAAGCTCACCTACAACTCAGCCGAAGTTCAAGTGATAGTCTTTCCAGTTCTACCTTATGTTTTGTCAAAATTCACACATCATTCACCTAGCATCCATCAACTCTACTGAAAACACATCTGCGGTCAACCATCTGCTTGACCTGGTCTGAGTGACAGCTGTCACCGATGCAAAATGTAGCCATTCTTCACGCGCAGTGACGGGTCATTTATAAATTTACTACTATGCCACGCCTACTACCACAATCATTCAGTTCATCTCAGATTATTTATCGAACCGTAACAACTGCAAATTGCATCACTTTCAATACTGATAGTCCATATCTCTTTATCATACGGTGGCCCGTAGGAGACATTCATGTTTTTACCTTTTATGTGGCGTACATCTATGTGCACCAAGGCCGGAAAGATGATGATGACTTCAAACAAGTCTTGTTGAAGAACTATTGAGAACAAGGAAAACTGATCTGGAGAGTGTATAATTGTATTACAAAAAAAATTCATAGTTTTTTCACTGTTAATGTGTATTTGAAAAATTCAATACTCACTGTTAATGTGTATTAAATTCAATTGTAAATACGTTCATTGTGTGTTAATAAAAAATAGTAGAAAATTAAAAAATGTGTTCATTCTTTTTTTCCTTTTTTAATAGTCAAATAGCTCCAAAACGTCTATTTCCATTCTTGCGCATGCGCAGAATGCTGATAGTTCAACCCACACCAGTCCATCATATGGCCCTTCATCTCACCTTCACATTGATACCTCACTCGGCTCCATTGGGCCACTAGGGGCTCTTCTAGCTCCAAAAAGGCTAGTTTCATAGCCTTCGGCCTTCGCGCATGCGTAGAATTACCCTAATTCAAGCCCACACCCAGTCTATCAGATGCGCCTTCACGTTGCCTTCAATTTGATACCTCACTCGACCCGATTGGACCATTAGGGA
>JAVTVY010001450.1:0-36425 GCA_036873755.1 Hanleya hanleyi | reverse complement strand
ATTCACAATCACAACTATAGCCCCTGACGTGTATAAGTTCCAGTCAAACTCCTTGACAGCATTGGAGTAATTGAATATTTTGGTGGCTATAGATTTAGTGTACTTATATGAAATGCAAGGAGGTTCTGTGAACTTGAAATAGTTTGGTACAGCGTTGCGTACCTCTGGATCATTCAGGATTCGAGATAAATTAATGATGTCCAGTCCTTTATCTAAGTAGTTGAGTTTCAAGAAAAGCCGATCTTGAGATGTTTCGATTATGTTCACTGGACGATATAACCGAAAATACGCTATATCTTGACATACTTTACTGATTTTTGATGGTATTATATTTCCTGAAGACGCAGATTGTTGTATATCTCTGGCTATTTGATTTAAAGCTCCCAACACCTTCCTTCACATCCCTAAAATGCCCGCTTTCGCTACTACTCCTACTGATGGCGTCACCGATAACGTCACAGATGACATGGACATCCCTCGAGTCGTGGTCTATACCACGAGGGCTACAAGATGACACCTCGCACGACGCATTCGGACCAAGAATAGTCCCTCTCTTCCCCAAACACCTTCCTTCACAACTCTAAAATGCCCAGTTTGACCACTACTCCTACTGATGACGTCAGCAATGACGTCACGTATGACATGGATATCCCTCAAATCGTACTCTACACCACGAGGGCTACACTTTTGACACCTTACACGGCGCATTCGGACAAAGAATGGTTCCTCAATCGCTCAAATACACCACCACGCACCCCCAAAATGTCCGCTGTCGCTACTACTCCTACTTTCGACGTCACCATTGACGCCACAGATGACGTGGACATCCTTCAAGTCATGGTCTACACCACGAGATGTTCACAATGATACCCCACACGATCTATTTAGAATTCGGATGGTCCCTCAATCGCTCAAACATACCCACGCGCACCTCCAAAATGCCCACTTTCGCTAGTACTCCTACTGATGACGTCACCAATGACGTCACAGATGACGTGGACATCCCTCAAGTCGTGGTCTACACCACGGGAGCTTCTCACACTGAAACCCCATACGGTTCACTTGGACCAAGGATGGTCCATCTCTACCCCAAAATGCCTGCTTTCAATACTTCGGCCAGACTGCGCATGGGCAGAATGATGAAACCGGACTAGACACTAGTTCAGTCAGATGGTTCCCCACGAGAGCTTCACACTGATACCTCCCACGACCCAATCGGGACATTTTGGGTCCATCTCGACCACAAAACGTCCATTCCAGTACACTTTTGCACAGATGGACGATACTCCCACCCCACACCCATCCATTTTGACGCTCCCTCACGAGAGATTCACATTGATACCTCCCACGACCGAATAGGATCAAGAGTGGCCCACCTCGACCCCAAAACGTCCCTTCCCATGCCCTTTTCCCACAATTTCCTGTCTGTGCATGCGCAGAATGACGTCAGTTCCACCCCATACCCATCCAGTTGGACGCTCCCCCACGAGAGCTACACATTGACACATCCTACGGCCCAATCGGACCACTAGGGTCCACCTCGGCCCCAAAACGTCCATTCCCATACACTTTTGTCTACTGCCCATGCGCAGAATGACGTCAGTTCTACGTCATACCCTTCCAGTCGGATGCTCCCTCACGAGTGCTACACACTGATACCTCACACGACTCAATCGGACCACTAGGGGTACACCTCGATCCCAAAACGCCTACCCCAGCGCTACTTGCCCAGTGCGCATGCACACAGTTACTTTTTCAAAAGAATTCAACCAATGGCTTTGAGACCCCGCCCCCCCCCCCCATCGTGTTCTACGTGGTGAGATGAAAAAAAAAACAAGATACCAGACGCCATACCGCAAATGACCATGGGTGGATTTCCCATTAGCTTATAATCATTGTTCACTTCGCCGGCCCGTAATAGATTAACATTGGACGTCACTGGGGTCTTGTATGTAGAGGGAGATCACTCTTGTTCACGTGACCTGACGTCACCGGAAGTGACCCGGATATGACCTTTGACCCGGATGTGACCCGGTTGCTCACTTTTTGAGCCTCATTTTTCCTAATGAATTTACGCTTATACTACTACTTATACTACGCCGTATATAGGGTAGATCAATCTTGCTGGGCCGTCACGTATGGATATTATATCGATTATTGTTTTAAATTATCCACCTATTCATCTAAATTATATATCGAGTTTAATGCTAGTCAAAAACGAAATATGCATGTACTATATTGGCCTTTTTAAATTCAGTTTTATATTATTTTATAAATAGGGTCGTTGGTGTATTATTATATTATGGTTGCTGATTCGATTATTTCCCCTTCGTTTTATGTCTATAAATAACGCCTTTGGAGTCTGGTTTTCCTATATGTTGTTTTTTAATAACATATTTAAATCAATATATAGTCTATTATATATAATTTTCTGTTCTTTAGTCTAAAATGACACTTGAGCTATTTATACAGACATATGTCTATTTTTTCTAAATATATTTCCCCCGTTGCTTTTTAACACACCGTTTTTAACACTTTTATTGTGTTTTTAAAATCAGTTTTATTTTTTAACCAACTCAATGCAATGATACTGGCGCGCATAATCCTAAGGGATTGCATGCGCCATCCAAATTCAAAACTGACTGACTGACTGACTGGGCCGTCACGTGAATTTGCGGTCTTCCTACTGCTGCGGTAAGACAGACAAACGTATCCATTTTCAGTTTTCTTTCAGCAACTCTAATGGGAAATTCCCTAAAATCAACGCCACGTGACAACTCTATCGACGTAACCACAATGTAATGTAAATCGTCATCTTCGAGTCGTGTGCGGTCCTTTTTCTTCAAAATTACAGATCTACAACCCCTCTTTGAGGATTCGGGAGTTATTCATATCTGTATCTTTTGTAAGCCCAGATAATAGGTGAGTGAAGTTAGACTTCAGTTAACAGTTCACAGTTCACAATTCGAGAGGGACCGATAATATATGTTTCAGAAGTGGCATGGAAAGCCTGTAATTTATCAGATTTCTCGAGTCTGTTCTCCGCCGGATGAAGACCGAACAGTATACGGTAACAGTATACGGTACAATCTTAAAATCTATACGATTAGGCGGTAATAAACACAGAAAACCGCCGTTCACGTGCAGATATAGGTGCCGTAGTGATTTGCACACACGTTTGATAGTTTATATACAAATACAGTGGGCTTATTTCATAAACATGGCGTCATTAGTACACATGCTCAGCAAATTCTGCATGTAACCTACCACCCGTGTTTACAGATTTGCTTTACTGAAGCTGGCACAATGAAGTCCGAAATATTGAATTTAATAAGATACGTAAGAGATAACTGACGACGTCTTGAATGTCCCGCTCAATGTTTAAGTGAAGTTTTTCACTATTTGGAGTAATGTCCTTTTCAATGCTAAAGTGATGTTTTCACTATTTGGAGATTCACGACTTGTGCATCATATCAAAGAATTAAACAGTGCAACTTGTTGGTTTCTTGTTGGCGCTCAGCATTAAAAGGATAGATCAAAAAGTAGTTGGAACGGTGTCAGGATAATGTGATTAGATGAGGTGTTATGTCTGAGTAAGGAAGCTTTAAAAAGACTGTCATTGCTTCTCAGCCTCATTTCACACTTTTGCCATTCTCGATGAATCTATTCGCATGGGACTGCGAGAAATCAAAATGTCTCACCGCAATTCAGCCAGAGAAATCTAAGAAAGTCTAGTAGGAGAAGAGGTTATTTGTTTTTATTTTACTAATTATGACAATGAAAACAGGAATTAAAATATAGTGTGCAGAATGCGTTTGATGGTTACACGTTCAAGTATGGTACACAGAACGTGTTTGCTGGCAATCACATGATATCAACTAGCCAATCACGCTCGCCAATGTCGATGGGATGAGCAAGTGGTCGATCACGTGGACGATTCCGTTTTGTGTCTCGATGTCTGGTTCAGATAAACGTGCCACGTGGTTCAGAACGGGCTCACCATCTGTCAACAAATCAGCAAAGAATATATTCAGTCTTAAAAAGAACAGCATGAAATGACCACCCGTTATAAATAAATTAACAAAATGTGGAACGTTTATACATAACCATACACCGTCGAAATGTTCCCACAAGATAGTAACGTTTACACAAAGAACATTGTTGAGAAAAGATTGTTCCAAATTTGTGTGTGCCAATAATAGGGGTAATTTGTGTTCGATTCAAAACCTTCAAATTTTACTTGGTCTTCATATCTTTTCAGACAAGAAATAATGAGGAAAGTCAGCTATATTATTGATGAAGACAATGTGCCCTCGGCTTATTTCTGTATCTTAAATTGCATTTATCAAACCAAAACCTTCTACGTAGTTCTTCCAACTAATATCCTTCTCATATATGTGTAAATATCATTTGGTTCAAGCTGTCATGCTTTTGCTACCAATCCTGGTAAGGTTACGACAATATAAGAGAACAATCTAATCCAAAGTAACAGATGCATATAATATGGTGAAATCTGGACAGGGAGCTGAAGAACGAAGATGACCTACCTGTAATGTGTATGGTGAGGTAATGTCCTGGGTAACGTGTTGCAACACGCCCGTTATGGTCCAAACTTCCCTTGTGCAGCTCTCCATTGTGAATGTGGTAGTCAATGAGTTCTGATAATGGAGAAAAAGTCATCACTAACCAGTTCTATTTTCTGGGCAATGACCTATCAACAGGGAAACAAAACATACAGAAAGCGGTACTCTGAAATTTCCGGACGTCAGCACATCATTTAGAAAGTCTTGAGATGATGGTTATGATGGAGATGGTTATGATGGTGCAATCTCAGATCGATCCCCTTTTTATCAGCTGCACGGGATTTGCCCTGGTACATGTAGTTTATTTCGTCGTTTCAAACCTATTGTGAACCTCGGAAGATAATTGGCGCTAGGCTAAGTCTTCTGTTAACACCGGCTTATATAATAGACATTCACTTTTCCAGTCCAAGCAAACTCAGAGGTGATAACGACACAATATCTGACATAATCACCACACAGCCCTATACTCTCTGCGCCCTGTACGGATATTTCAACAAAATTTGTTAATCAAACGAATGGCTAAATTATTAGGTTCCATGCCATTGACTGGAAGCCTCTTATCATTGGTATTCTTATTTTGGTTTCCGCCAGATTTACTGACAGGAATTCCTTCCACACAACTGCATCGATGGAGCCGAAACTTCACATATTGATTAGAACACATGGGATCTACATATCCTGAGAAGAAACACATTGATCGAAAGCTTTGGTGGCCATCTTGGATTTACTTCAAAACCTTCCATGATCTTCTTCTCTGGAACCGCAGAACCGATTCACTCAAATAGGTGGAGATCTCTAGAATTAAGTCTTCAAAAGTTGCTGCGTAAAATAAAATGACCGCCATCGATGAATAAAAATTGTCCGATTTTGAATGAAATTTCAAATTTTAACGTTCACTTCGATATTTCGCCGGTCTATGCCCTATATTTTGAAGATCTCAATGCCAAAGCCCATTTTCCGATTGAACGAATCGTTAATTTGGTCGTTATCTTGGCTTTACCAAAAAACCTTCAAATATCCTGTCCAAAACCGCTGACCAGGTCGTCGCAAAACTTGGTAGACATAATCGATCAGTCGAGGTCTCTCAAAACAAGATTTAAAACGCTGGAGCATAAAATAAAATAGCCGCCATCGACCAATCAAAACTGTCCGATTTTCATGTACAAGTGACTATAGTTATGTTATGAGATAGCAAATGTTATGCGATGGCAAATATTGTGGATTCGAAGTCGAAATTTTTCGAAAGCAAAAATGTCAAGATGTATGTTGTGGGATATGGTAAGTTCGAGGTCGAAAGTCATGTCTGTGGCCCAAATTTGTCACAGGCTGCAAAGACCGCGATGTAGTTATTAATTGCAAGTTATTAATATTAACTGTATTCTCAAAAAATACTTCGAGTAAGGCAGACAACATATCGATACGGTCTGCAACGTAGATTATATAATACTGAGACAACTTCTTCCTAAATTCTGCGCTCTTGATAGTGAATTCGGAGGCAGTTAATTATTAGGGGGAAATTCTGATATTGCCCCATTGACGATATAATCAGCCCTGGAGAATCGTCAGTAAAGAAAAATAAGTTGCATAATTTATAACAAATAGTAGACTGTTATTTTGAATAAGACGAGACAAATTATACTGCAGAAACGATTTTCTGTTGATCATTCAAACGTCAAAACCGACATATATGCACATGCCCACACAATAAAAAAAACATAGTTTCCGTAGGAAAAGGGCAATTGATTCACATGTCATCAGTTACGTGACAAAGGACATTGCTTTGTTAAACTTTGCAAGATGGTGGCGTTTCCAGGCTGAAATTCACTGACGTTTGCCTTAATACCAGAAGTCATCGCAGCAAATTCATATACAGGGTACAAACTTAAGCCACTGGACGACACTGGCTTCAATATACGACCGTACATTTGACGTATAACAATTAGCTTTCTCCAAATAGAGCATTGCTATGCTTGGGACGCCAGGGTCTCTTGACCCTTTGACTTTGACCTTAACAGGTGTCTTTCCTCTGATATTAAACTGTTTGAATGCGATCCTCAACATAAACTTGAAGATATGGCAATGGGAATATATCATAATACACAGATGGACACACCTTAAAATCGATACGCTCCTTGTTAGCCATGAGTTTACGGCGTACGTACAATTTGGTCACATTCCACAAATCAGAACTGGAGTTACCAAGGAATCAATTTTCAACGAATTAACGTTGTTCGGAACAAGGTGACATTGGCCCTCGGCCTTTGAACTCCCAAAAAAAGATTCCCTTTTTGCCCCTTAAGTATTGAAGTACACCAACCTATAACATAGAATTGGAGGAATCACACAGACAACAAAAGTTAAGAGACAGCCGAACGGACAGACAATGGTGTATGTACCAGAGACCAATAGGCATTTTAGTTTGAAAAGATTTATCACAATTTGCATCCCAGGCCTGAACTGGAGTTATAGCAATTACTTAACGGTTTTCAATTGATTTGAAATTTTGGGTCAGTGACCTTGTCCTCTTAACGACACATCGATTTTCAATGATTTTTCATTGACATTTTGACATTGATACAGTCTTCAGGTTTGGCATAAGCTTGGGGTATTCCTGAAGTTTTACGCTTCTCGTCCCTGAACAAACTGTAACATCTTTAACCCTACCATAATGCCCCCCACCCACCCCCTCGATACCAAACTTTCTACACATGCCCAGAACGACAAGAAATTTAGAGCTGACACTCCGTGATTTTGTAGTTTATCATCTTGGGGTGATTTTGAGTCTATTTGCATAATCACCGAGCAGAGGATCATGGATCAATTTAAAGTTTTCATCAATTCTCTTTAAAATTCCTGGTTTTCTGTAGAGAAAAGTGGGCAAACCCTATTTTATTTCACATCAGATCATTATTTGCTAATATTTCATGCAACTTTTGTGCAGAAAGTACATAAATACAAAAAAATCGACCAAAAAATGCCTTTATTGAAAATGACGTCATCGAAGCGGCCATCTTGGCAGCCATCAATGTCTTTTTTACATTTTCTGGTAGGGCTTATCCCAAGGCTATAGTATAGTATGGTTAAGCCCCCTATCTTAATATTTAAAAGGTGACGAAATGCCCCTCACCTGAACAGGTCCCAGAAAGCCCAGGCCAGGTAACGTTCTGAATAAATTGCTGTTTATATATAGTCATAGTGACCTCAACCATTATCCTTTTGACCTAAATTTTGGTAGCCAACATTTACCCGAGTTTTGGGTCACACTTACATTTATCTAAGTCCTTTGACCTTAGATGTGCTATGCGACACGCCCACTCACAAGAAATTGCGTTTTTCAGTGATTTTCTGGCTACGGTGATCTTGAACTTTGATCTATTTACCTCAATTCTGGTACGCGACCCATCGTCACTCACTAAAAATTGCAACTATAAATAGAAAACTAACGGAATTATAGAATAGACACACAACAGGCGAATAGATGATCGGAAATCGTAATCGCATCATACGTCCTCTTTTTCGTGGTCGTATGAAAAGAATGTGAATATCATAGAAAGTAAGTTTTGCAGAAAAACGATTCCAATGCAGATTTCGGATCATCATGATATTTCCAGCTGATTACTTCTTCATGTTCTTTGTGTCACGAGCTGATTATTTTTTCACGATCTTGGTATGTCGGGCATAAATTTATCACATCAGAGCAGTCAAAAACAATGTGATAACCCTATATAACACAACAGTTATATCAAACCTTACATTTTTGGTAAGCATTTTTAGTTACGTTTTAACATTTATGTGCTAGATATTGTGATGTTATCAATAAATTATCATACTCGTGGACATTTATCTGATTTTCTTCACACTAGCTCGATAAAACCCACGTGAAACTCGCTAAATTGGAATGATATGCAAGAGGCGGGAAATACTGACGACGTCTGGGGGATGAACAGCAACCATATGACTCGACAGGAAAGCATCTCTCGGAGCCTCACATTCAGACCCGAGAATACGGTGGATTCTCGGAAGTAGTCTTAGTATCTCAGCCGCGCTTTTATTGTAGCTATTCATATGGAGACTATGAAGTATGCACACGGCCCTAGCACCAGCTTCGGGAGCTGTGATGACAGATAAGCTCAAACAAATAACTCATCTGATGTTAAAGGGAACGTAAACTCTGGTGAACCGTGCATGGTCAGTTAAAGCTTTTTCCTCATAGAATCCAAATCGTGTATCAGATATTTTTTTACAATTTTTTCAAAGCAGTACTAAACGTTTTAACTTCGTTACACTGGAACAACATGGAGGCCTCCATGTTTGAAGAATCGTGACGTCAGCGGACACTAGTTCTTCTGCCTCTGGAGGTAAAAACGCGTCAATTAGCAGAGATGCAGTATTCGAGACCGTAGCTTACAAACATGAACGAGGATGATAGTGGGACGTGTCGGGATTACCTGGTACATTGTGACAGCCAAATGCAGAGCAGCCCGGCATCGTAGAATATCTGCTAGAATCAGGCCGTATTCTACATCAAAGCTAATCTATAACATTGCCTCTGTTAGTCGGGGAACGGAAGAGTGCATGAAAACGACCATATGCGGCCATGTTATCTCGAAGCAGAGAATGTCCGATGACGTAGGAGATTATCGGCACAACTGAATTTCACGCTTTCCCATTGGATAAAAATCCTGCCCAAAACAAACATGGCGGCGCCCCCAAGAAATTCCAAATCACGGTATTTTCTATGTTTGCGTCTGTCTCATTCATTGGAAAAAAATGAGAAAAAATATGCGTCACGATTTTTTTAATCTATCGGGACTCTTGTATAATTCCCGCGGTGTTTTACCGCAGAGTTTACGTCCCCTTTAACGGATAAGTATCGATGACGTCTGATGAAGTAAACGCCTCAACATGGAGTAAATCTGGTAAATGCAAAAATACCCAGAAAACCTAACCTGTAATGTGCGACGTCGTACGGCTTAAATTTCCTACGAAAACAATAAACCTACATATATTTATCGAATGGCATGTACAAGCTCATCTCAAATGAGTTTCATCAACGTCGTGTGACTACGCGTGGTGATAATATATATATGTATCTTATCTTAATCGTGTATACGTGTGTATGCATTCAAAGTTTCGTCAATAAGCATGATGGGTTCACTCACCTAAAAGCTGATATCGGTTTGCCATAATTTCGTCCAACTTTCCACTGGGCAGTCTAGCGAATGATTCGTTGGTGGCGGCGAAAACCGTCATAACTGCAAAAAAGAAGAAAAATGTTAGAAGCTCGTTTGAACGGTTGCCGTTGAGATTTGAATTCCTCCACTCCTCCGGCCTGAATGAGACAAGCGGATTACTAACATCAATGTCTGCCTTCAACCTTCCTCTTCAGAGCAATGACTTGGTCCGTCAGATTCGAAGTTTCATGCTAGTAATCTAAGTAATTTTCATAAGTGATACAAAGTTCACCTCATAGATCCTAATATACGAGCACCAATCATTTCCCATATCCAGGAAACTATAGAAACTGAAGCCATCATATATGAGCACCCACAATCAAAGCGTGACTAGGATACATCTTTCTCCAGATAACGACTCTACAACGAAATTAACTTGAATTAAGATTAGTGATCAGCGATACGGATTTGATAGTTTTGGAACATCATGAGGTCTTGCCGGCATCATTGAAAACTGTTGACCGCTTCTCTCGTGCAGGAAACTAGCCTATGTTTATGTATACTAAGATTGTGTTTTAATTTGGTGCTAATATTGTTATATGAATCAGTTCTTTGGATTATGAACGCGGAAATTCTTTAATGGATGACGGCTGATTATTGAATGACGAACTAGACACTTGTATTTTATGTGTATCTAAATTAGTAACTGATCTCATTGGACCGGCATGTTTCATTATGGGTAAATTCAAAGAAGTTTCAAAGAAATATCAACAATGTGAGTTAGGGTATATATCCAGAGAGATTAGGATTATAATTAAAATAAATGTTGCAAGATTATCTTCAGAAGAAAAGTTAGCAATGACTGAAATATTAACTGATTATTTTGGGGGGAATTTAACATAGGAGTTTGGGACAAGAGTCTTGTGGATGGAGAAGTTGTGATAACGAAATAGATTAACTACATAGTACTGCTTCACTGTCATCCATCATCACCATTACTACCCCGAAGGACAACTTTGATTTCCACATATATCTTGTAACTATCATAATTCCTACTTCTTGTCGAGGTGCTGTTGAGGACACTGTCGAGATGAGCCGCCTTAACAGCGGACAGGAACAAGCTCAGCTCTGGTCTGCTCTGCAGTGCCGCCAGGATTGTAGGTTCAGGCACGGACAACGCGGCGTCTATAAGGTAGATTACGCCATTCGATGCCTGGTTGTCGTGCTGTGTCACTTCAGCTCCGTTGAAAAAAGTCGCCTGAAGTGGGAAAGTGCAAACTTATATTTCATCATATGCTTATGTGAATATCCTTAATGATATGAGAAGCAACCTCGGTGATTTAGTAGATTTGAGTATAGCCCACGTGTTTTATTCTGAAATGGAACACGGATCCTACTCTGATTAGTAAGATAACGAGATGACATGTGTTCACAAGTGAAAACTGAGGAGCCCATGGGATTGTGGACTACTCTTCCTCAGTTTCTTATTGTGACTAGGTACATTGTCCGTACTCAATAACGAAAAGGTCAGGCGACCGAGTGGGGGGAGGGGAGGGGAGGGGGGTCTAGGGACGGGATAGAGGGGTTTTCTCAATATTTTTTTCCTTTCTACGCGATCCCTATAATTGTCCGTCAAATAATTCGCTGCTAACAGTTATGGCCAGTTATAAAAACTGATACGTTTGTGAAAACTTTAAACTGTATAAAAGTGTTTACTACAAGCTCTTCCATACAAAAGTGCCTAAATGTTGCTTAAAACGACCAGAAGTATAGCTATATCGCCATCTATACTTTTAAATTATTAATGTAGATGGCGTTACCCCAGGAGCTTCCGGGACTTACGCGGCCCCTGGACCCTCGCCTGAACTGCTATGATAGTAGCCCCCCCCCCCCCCGCCTCCCAATCAACAAATGCTTCCGCCGGCGATGAAGGTGCTCAGGTGTGGGAGGCATCTTATCTATTATAGGTAAAGTGGGGTTACTGGGTGAATATTGTTTTAATCTGCGAGTGTGTATAATGGATAGTATTCAACCAGAAGAGGGGGATGGGTGGAGGGGGGGGGGGGGCAGGAACCAGATACAGGGCATAGTGATCGCATTTGGTAAAAGCTACCACTTTATGTTGTGGGATGTTGCCTAGTTTGGGAGGTAGCGGATGGAGACAAACTCAAGGGGCGGGAGACGACAAAGGAGCATGGCAATAGTCGCATTCAATATCATTTCGCACAAACTGCCTGAGTATAAGGGGAAGGCAATGCTCAATTTGTGGCCACCAAGTCCCGGGGCGAGGGGGGGGGGGGACAGAAGTGATACCAGTTCCCCGGGGTGGAACCGAAATGACGTTGCTCGGTGTCAAGGCATAAACTGAGATAAAAGGGACTTCGCCGTGATGCCCATATCTAGAAGATAGAGACCTTGGTTCTCGGGTAGATTCGCCAGGAATTCAGAAAGATTCCGCACGGGATTGACTATGATGCCGGAAGAGGTATCTGAGAGTCCCCTGTTTCTCAACAAGATACCCCATAGTTATAGTTTCGTCATGATTCTTCAGTTTCTCCACAAGATTCCCCTGATCACGCGTTACGTGCCTATGAGATCTTTGACGCATGAATGTGGTTGACATTCCTCCCATCTGTTTGATATAGACCGTGGTTGGTCTTCGGTAAAATCTACGTCAATCTTATATCAATATTTCACACCGGTTACAGTTATCGTCACCCCAGGAATGTTTTTTCAAATCTGATACGGTATCCCTCAAATTCAAGCTCTTGGATCTACTCGATGATGCCCATGGATGATTCGTGAATGGGAACGACGAAGCTGGTTGGTTACTATCCACACGTGCTTGAATTCAGGTGAGAATTTCTTTTTGAAGGATAATTTTGTCAAATTGAAGTTATTTTATGTTAGAGTATCACAATTCCTACCTAGACTGAGAACATGAATGAACGGTAGCAAAGCATTGCAGTTGATTCTCGCTATGAGAACACAAATACATGGAGATGATTTCCCAGGTGATACATCTGATTCAACAAGGGTAATCCTGGTGATTCTCCATAGCACCCTCTTCATTCACTCAGGGTCTCGTGTGGGGTACCTTTGTTGGATTCCTCTTTAGTCACCACTACGATTCCCCATATGCCTCTCTGTGTACGCTGTAACTTCGATGAAGACAACCCAATATGGATTCGACGAACGATTTCCGAGTTACTCCCGGGTTAATAAAATTGACAATACATTGACGAGGGAAATTGCGAGTTCAGCGGGGGAGGCTCAGTTTAGGGAGGTGAGTGAGTGAATATGATTTAACGTCGTTTTGAACATTATTTCAGTCATATCACGACGTTTGGGTTCTATTCGTTTTCACACCCGGGAATCCCACGGGTAGGGTCCTCCTTTTTACACCCGGGAACTCCAAGGGTGCCTCAGTTTAGGGAATAGCGACTGAAGATACCGGAGTTACAAGTCTGCTCCTTTTTTCGGGTGACGCTGAACCCCAGTGGAGGGACGTGACCAAGTTACTTCACAGTGCTCAAGAATTATGTCCCCAACTTTAAAGTTTAAACCGTGGATCAAACTGGTTCTTTCTGAAACAAGCTCCAGAATAGGTGTGAAGAAGAAAGTAATGAAGAATATGAACCAAAATTAGTGTCTATTAATGGAAAGAGAGAATTGATCTGTAACACCGATTGATCCGATTACAACACAACGACGTCAGATACTAACCGTTCTACTAACTGTGACCTTGATACTGCGTCCATTCAGTGTAGTGAATTTGTCCCCATTAGTCAAATCCCAGCTGAAAAGATCTCCCTGGATCACATGATATTTGATAGTGTTGGCGAGAGCAGCTTTTTCCTCTGGAGTATTAGCTGTTTGGGGAACATCTGCAAGAGCTGCATCGATGGGAGCCAGGAGGGTATAGGGACCTGTTGACAAGGAGATTACGGGAAAATTTAAACATGTAACCATCCCATATCATAAATAATATCAACATAATTTGTTGCCATCATATGTAATGGTATTGTTACCATCAGATGTAAATCGTTTCCCTCCAGATGATGCGAAAATGGTTCTCCTTCTGGAATTGTCAAGGTTATGTACCCTTTGAGGAACCAATATTTTGTGATCCGTTTAGATTAAAACCAACCGTGAGGTTCTACCTTTCAAATGTCGGTTTCTTTGGGCGATACAATATTGGACTGTGAACGTAATCGTTAAATTCTGCATTCGATGAGCAGCCTTTTCGAGGAATTGGAATGTTGAAATATCATTTCCGTTTAACACCGTTCCTAACTGTACCATGTAGATACGCAATAAATGGTGATTCAATGAACACCAGCTCGTTTAATGAAATCTGTGGAACCTCAGGCGTCCAAAAAGTCAGCTAAGTTCCATCGATGTTATTTAATATTGTGACCGAAATGGTATCACTGTATATAGCACTGATTATTATTGGTCATGGATGAGACAACAAAAAGAAACAATAAGCAAAAACTGACCTCCCGTGGTGAACATATCAGTCAGTCCAGCCTGTTTAATTAGATTCACCGCTATGGTGGCGTTCAGTCTCTGCAGCTCTTCCAGCAGATTACCAGCAGCATTGGCACCAATGACAAGAGCCGACACGAAGATAAACAGCTTCATATTGTAAGACTGGACTTAACCCAAGACAACGTCTGACAGCAAAGAGACCTGTTTTCGCAGTGGAATCGTTTTTAACGTGTTACAGATATATGGCCATGACCATTATCAAAGTGGGACAACACAATCGTCTAAGGAGATAGCTTTAGGGAGTGCAGTGTTATCATCGGTTCACACCAGACTGTCTCTCTTGAAAGGGCCAAGTGATATATCTTCCGTTCTGTGAGTTGTTAACCGGGTCGACGCGTCTACTAATTATGAGTTCGTTTTCAAGGAATGACTTCCTTGTTTAAATACGTATCTACTACAATGAGACATAGTCATAAAATTCCCCCATCTGTGACTTGTCAGCCGGGTCCACTACACATTTACGTGAACAGAATTATATCCCAAATCTTGAAAACTTGGCTATTCAAACAAGTTCACAATAGATTTCCACATTATGTGACCTGGGACATTCACAGCGATTGCCCACTTACATCCATCTGACCTGATGCATTCTTCTCATATCAGCGATTGCCCACTTACACCGTTCTGATCTGAGATATTCTCCTCATATCAGCGATTGCCCACTTACACTTTTCTGACCTGAGATATTCTCCTCATATCAGCGATTGCCCACTTACACCTTTCTGACCTGAGATATTCTCCTCATATCAGCGATTGCCCACTTACACTTTTCTGACCTGAGATATTCTCCTCATATCAGCGATTGCCCACTTACACCTTTCTGACCTGAGATATTCTCCTCATATCAGCGATCGCCCACTTACACCTTTCTCACCTGAGACATTCTCCTCATATCAGTGATTGCCCATTTACACCTTTCTCACCTGAGATATTCTCCTCATATCAGCGATTGCCCACTTACACCTTTCTGACCTGAGATATTCTCCTCATATCAGCGATTGCCCACTCACACCTTTCTGACCTGAAATATTCTCCTCATATCAGCGAATGCCCACTTACAGTCAGTGGAACTACATCTGATTGTTTTCCCCCGTACAGTCTAGTCCACAGCTTCTTTACACATGACTTACAGCTGATCACGATCGTCCTTTACAAGACGGCCCGGAGTGGGTGCACGATCACAGCTACACGGAATGCTGTAACGTGTACTTACATCCATCTGACCTGATGCATTCTTCTCATATCAGCGATTGCCCACTTACACCGTTCTGACCTGAGATATTCTCCTCATATCAGCGATTGCCCACTTACACTTTTCTGACCTGAGATATTCTCCTCATATCAGCGATTGCCCACTTACACCTTTCTGACCTGAGATATTCTCCTCATATCAGCGATCGCCCACTTACACCTTTCTCACCTGAGACATTCTCCTCATATCAGTGATTGCCCATTTACACCTTTCTCACCTGAGATATTCTCCTCATATCAGCGATTGCCCACTTACACCTTTCTGACCTGAGATATTCTCCTCATATCAGCGATTGCCCACTCACACCTTTCTGACCTGAAATATTCTCCTCATATCAGCGAATGCCCACTTACAGTCAGTGGAACTACATCTGATTGTTTTCCCCCGTACAGTCTAGTCCACAGCTTCTTTACACATGACTTACAGCTGATCACGATCGTCCTTTACAAGACGGCCCGGAGTGGGTGCACGATCACAGCTACACGGAATGCTGTAACGTGTACTTCGTAGTGTTCAGCGTTAAACTCGTTTCTTACCCTCGCCCCCAAGATTCTATCCATCACAATCGATATCTCCACAAGTTTACCAGGTTAAAGCAACCAACGGCTTTTTAAACTGTCGCCATAAGAGTGACCCTAACATCTTATGCAATCAAACACCTTGTTCAGTATGATTTCTTGGCCGTATAGAAGGAACGACAGGCCGTTAGGAATATTAGTCCGCTTGTTACCTTCTAACCCAGCAAACACTCCTTATCCCAACACACACATTGGAATATTAGTTTCTCCAGAAGCAAATGGACTAGAAGTGTGTATTATTAGATTAGACTAGCTAGACGGTACTGGCACTCGTCCAACAGCCTACATCACCAGACTCTTGCACAGTCCGTACACACGCAATACTTACTGCTAATTCGCCATGCGGGGGATCATGTCGGTGACAAATTATGTACGTTTCATAGGCTGAGTATTTAAATTCCAGCATCAGCTCATCTCCCGTGATACATCACTGGACATGTTTTGAATCTGCACGAATACGACATATACCAATCTTACTGCACAACTTCATCACATCGTCTGTTACGAGCAGGGAAGCGGTGGACAATTCATTCTAGCTAGTCTAATCCACGGATGCAGACTTCTGGTTCATTTGCTTATGGAAAAGCATTAAAACTACTGAATGTGGGATCTGACACTTGTATGAACTCTTACCGGTAATTCACAATTATCATCATCGGATAACCGGTAATCCACAATTATCATCATCGGATTACCGGTAATTCACAATTATCATCATCGGATTACCGGTAATCCACAATTATCATCATCGGATTTTATACATCGAAATAATTTCTGGACCACATCATGTTGGCCAGCACACCCGTTTAAACTGATGTAAAGCAGACAGATCAATAACTAAAAACTGATGACATGTGCAGATTGTATAACAAACGTTGATCGAGACTGAATGCCGTATAGATCTACAAAGAGAAGGGCATGTGGATTTGTATGGCGGCCGGCTTCCCATTGAGAGGTCCCTGGCCTTTTGGCGCAAGAGATTTCTCGTGCGCCAATGTATGCAGGAAATGAAAATACATCATCAAATAAAACTTACTAAGGTAGTATCTGGAAAAGCGGTCCAAAGTTTTGAATGATTTTAGGCATACATCAAGATCTATCCCCAAATCTATTTTTAGCCCACCATCTAGATGGTGGGCTGTTCAAATCACTTTTCGTCCGTGGTCCGTGGTCCGTCGTCCGGCGTCCGTCGTCCGTCGTCCGTCCGTCCGCCCGTAAACAATTTTTGTTATCGCGATGTCTCAGGAACTACTGCATGGATCCTTCTCAAATTTGGTACACAGGTTCCCCTTGGGGTCTAGTTGTGCAAGATGCCTTTTATGGTCAGATTCGAAAATCCAATATGGCCACAAGGCGGCCATCTTGGATTTCCCCATGAAACCATGTTATCGCGATTTCTCGGGAACTACTGCATGAATCTTTCTCAAATTCGGTACACGGCTTTCCCTTGGGGTCTAGTTGTGCAAGATACCTTTCCTGTTCCGATTCGAAAATCTAATATGGCCACCAGACAGCCATCTTGGATTTCCCCATGAAACCTTGTTATCGCGATTTCTCGGGAACTACTGCATGGATCTTTCTCAAATTTGGTACACAGGTTCCCCTTGGGGTCTAGTTGTGCAAGATACCTTTTCTGGTCCGATTCGAAAATCCAATATGACCACAAGGCGGCCATCTTGGATTTCCCCATGAAACATTGTTATCGCGATTTCTCAGGAACTACTGCATGGATCTTTCTTAAATTTGGAACACAGGTTTTTCTTGGGGTCTAGTTGTGCAAGATATCTTTTCTGGTCCGATTCGAAAATTCAATATGGCCACCAGGCAGCCATCTTGGATTTCCTCCATGAAACTTTGTTATTGTCATTTCTCCGGAAGTATTGCATGGATCTTTCTCAAATTTGATACACAGGTTCCCCTTAGAATCTAGTTATGCAAGATACCTTCTCTGGTCCGATTCGAAAATCCAATATGGCCACAAGGCGGCCATCTTGGATTTCCCCATGAAACCTTGTTATCGCGATTTCTCAGGAACTACTGCATGGATCTTTCTCAAATTTGGAACACAGATTTTTCTTGGGGTCTAGTTGTGCCGGATATCTGTTCTGGTCCGATTCGAAAATTCAATATGGCCACCAGGCAGCCATCTTGGATTTCCCCCATGAAACTTTGTTATTGTCATTTCTCCGGAAGTATTGCATGGATCTTTCTCAAATTTGATACACAGGTTCCCCTTAGAGTCTAGTTGTGCAAGATACCTTTTCTGGTTCGATTCGAAAATCCAATATGGCCACCAGGCAGCCATCTTGGATTTCCCCATGAAACTTTGTTATTGTCATTTCTCAGAAAGTATTGCATGGATCTTTCTCAAATTCGGTACACAGGTTTGCCTTGGGGTCTAGTTGTGCAAGATACCTTTCCTGGTCCGATTCGAAAATCCAATATGGCCACCAGGCAGCCATCTTGGATTTCCCCATGAAACCTTGTTATCGCGATTTCTCAGGAACTACTGCATGGATCTTTCTCAAATTCGGTACACAGGTTCCCCTTGGGGAAGACACCGTTTTCTGGTCTGATTCGAAAATCCAATATGGCCACAAGGTGGTCATCTTGGATTTCCCCATGAAACCTTGTTATCGCGATTTCTCAGGAACTACTGCATGGATCTTTCTCAAATTTGGTACACAGGTTCCCCTTGGGGTCTAGTTGTGCAAGATACCTTTTTTGGTCCGATTCGAAAATCCAATATGGCCACCAGGCAGCCATCTTGGATTTCCCCATGAAACCTTGTTATCGCGATTTCTCAGGAACTACTGCATGGATCTTTCTCAAATTTGGAACACAGGTTTTTCTTGGGGTCTAGTTGTGCAAGATATCTTTTCTGGTCCGATTCGAAAATTCAATATGGCCACAAGGCGGCCATCTTGGATTTCCCCATGAAACCTTGTTATCGCGATTTCTCAGGAACTACAGTCAGTGGAACTACATCTGATTGTTTTCCCCCATACAGTCTAGTCCACAGCTTCTTTACACATGACTTACAGCTGTTCACGATCGTCCTTTACAAGACGGACCGGAGTGGATGCACGATCACAGCTACATGGAATGCTGTAACGTGTACTTCGTAGTGTTCAGCGTTAAACTTGTTTCTTAACCTCGCCCCCAAGATTCTATCCATCACAATCGATATCTCGACAAGTTTACCAGGTTAAAGCAACCAACGGCTTTTTAAACTGTCGCCATAAGAATGACCCTAAGATCTTATGCAATCAAACACCTTGTTCAGTATGATTTCTTGGCCGTATAGAAGGAACGACAGGCCGTTAGGAATATTAGTCCGCTTGTTACCTTCTAACCCAGCAAACACTCCTTATCCCAACACACACATTTGGAATATTAGTTTCACCAGAAGCAAATGGACTAGAAGTGTGTATTATTAGATTAGACTAGCTAGACGGTACTGGCACTCGTCCAACAGCCTACATCACCAGACTCTTGCACAGTCCGTACACACGCAAGACTTACTGCTAATTCGCCATGCGGGGGATCATGTCGGTGACAAATTATGTACGTTTCATAGGCTGAGTATTTAAATTCCAGCATCAGCTCATCTCCCGTGATACATCACTGGACATGTTTTGAATCTGCACGAATACGACATATACCAATCTTACTGCACAACTTCATCACATCATCTGTTACGAGCAGGGAAGCGGTGGACAATTCATTCTAGCTAGTCTAATCCACGGATGCAAACTTCTGGTTCATTTGCTTCTGGAAAAGCCTTAAAACTACTGAATGTGGGATCTGACACTTGTATGAACTCTTACCGGTAATTCACAATTATCATCATCGGATTACCGGTAATCCACAATTATCATCATCGGATTACCGGTAATTCACAATTATCATCATCGGATTACCAGTAATCCACAATTATCATCATCGGATTTTATACATCGAAATAATTTCTGGACCACATCATGTTGGCCAGCACACCCGTTTAAGCTGATGTAAAGCAGACAGATCAATAACTAAAAACTGATGACATGTGCAGATTGTATAACAAACGTTGATCGAGACTGAATGCCGTATAGATCTACAAAGAGAAGGGCATGTGGATTTGTATGGCGGCCGGCTTCCCATTGAGAGGTCCCTGGCCTTTTGGCGCAAGAGATTTCTCGTGCGCCAATGTATGCAGGAAATGAAAATACATCATCAAATAAAACTTACTAAGGTAGTATCTGGAAAAGCGGTCCAAAGTTTTGAATGATTTTAGGCATACATCAAGATCTATCACCAAATCTATTTTTAGCCCACCATCACCAGATGGTGGGCTGTTCAAATCACTTTTCGTCCGTGGTCCGTCGTCCGTCGTCCGGCGTCCGTCGTCCGTCCGTCAGTCCGTCCGCACTAACATTTGATATCTTGAGTGGTCATTATTGCGTATAAGGACGTCTTAAGTGGTTTTTTCTTCTTAAGTGGATAACCTACTAAGAATGCCTTGTGCAATTCTTTAAAGACAGTGTTTTAATGATGGATATTCTCTATAAGAAACGATTTTAAAACAGTGTTTTCTCTATAAGAAACGATTTTAAAACACTGTTTTTTTCTTTGTGTTTTTGAACTAAACATCCATCAGTGGTATTATTGTGCAACATTGCAGCCAACTTTCAACAATGTTTCGTTACAATGTTGCACAATTGTAACCACTTAAGGTTCGAATGTGGGTACCACCGTCCATAAACAATTCTTGTTATCGCGATGTCTCAGGAACTACTGCATGGATCCTTCTCAAATTTGGCAACCAGGTTCCCCTTGGGGTCTAGTTGTGCAAGATACCTTTTATGGTCCGATTCG
The DNA here is from genome assembly GCA_036873755.1 of Hanleya hanleyi. Classification (NCBI taxonomy): domain Eukaryota; kingdom Metazoa; phylum Mollusca; class Polyplacophora; order Lepidopleurida; family Hanleyidae; genus Hanleya; species Hanleya hanleyi. Next base: position 15,424 of record JAVTVY010001450.1, on the reverse strand, counting down.
ATAATCCAATATGGCCACAAGGCGGCCATCTTGGATTTCCCCATGAAACCTTGTTATCGCGATTTCTCAGGAACTACTGCATGGATCTTTCTCAAATTTGATACACAGGTTCCCCTTAGAGTCTAGTTGTGCAAGATACCTTTTCTGGTCCGATTCGAAAATCCAATATGGCCACCAGGCAGCCATCTTGGATTTCCCCATGAAACCTTGTTATCGCGATTTCTCAGGATCTACTGCATGGATCTTTCTCAAATTCGGTACACAGGTTCCTCTTGGGGAAGACACCTTTTTTTGGTCTGATTCGAAAATCCAGTATGGCCACAAGGCGGCCATCTTGAATTTCCGCATGAAACCTTGTTATCGCGAGTTCTCAGGAACTACTGCATGGATCTTTCTTAAATTTGGTTCACAGGTTTCCCTTGGGGTCTATTTGTGCAAGATACCTTTTTCTGGTCCGATTCGAAAATCCAATATGAAACCTTGTTATTGCTATTTCTCGGGAACTACTGCATGGGTCTTTCTCAAATTCGGTACACAGGTTCCCCTTGGGGTGTAGTTGTGCAAGATGCCTTTTCTGGTCCGATTCGAAAATCCAATATAGCCACCAGGCAGCCATCTTGGATTTCCCCATGAAACCTTGTTATCGCGATTTCTCAGGAACTACTGCATGGATCTTTCTCAAATTTGGTACACAGGTTCCCCTTGGAGTCTAGTTGTGCAAGAGACCTTTCTGGTCCGATTCGAAAATCCAATATGGCCAACAGGCGATCATGTTGGATTTCCCCATGAAACTATGTTATCGCGATTTCTCAAAAACTACTGCATGGATCTTTCTCAAATTTGGTACACATGTTCCCCTTTGGATCTAGTTATGCAAGATACCTTTTCTGGTCCGATTCGAAATTCCAATATGGCCACCAGGCGGCCATCTTGGATTTCCCCATGAAACTTCATCGCGATTCTCAGGAACTACTGCACGGATCTTTCTCAAATTTGGTACACAGGTTCCCCTTGGGGTCTAGTTGTGCAAGATACCTTTCTGGTCCGATTCGAAAATCCAATATGGCCAACAGGCGGTCATCTTGGATTTCCCCATGAAACTATGTTATCGCGATTTCTCAAAAACTACGGAATGGATCTTTCTCAAATTTGGTACACATGTTCCCCTTTGGGTCTAGTTATGCAAGATACCTTTTCTGGTCCGATTCGAAATTCCAATATGGCCACCAAGCGGCCATCTTGGATTTCCCCATGAAACTTCATCGCGATTTCTCAGGAACTACTGCACGGATCTTTCTCAAATTTGGTATACAGGTTCCCATTTGGGTCTAGTTGTGCAAGATACCTTTTTGGTCTGATTCGAAAATCCAATATGACAGCCAGCCGGTCATCTTGAATTTCCCCTTGAAACATTATCGTGAATTCTCAGGAACTCATTCATGGATCTTTCTGAAATTTGGTACACCGGTCCCACATGGGGCCTAGTTGTACAAGATATCTTTTTGTGGTCCAATTCAAAAATCAAAGTTACGCTTCAAATTAATAAGGTATTCCCGAGTTGTGACATGGCATCACAAGAGTCGGCGGATCAAACGGTGGGGCATATTCTATATATTGAGTATAGAGAATATCCATACTTCCACCATCTATATCAAGGAGTTCAAATGATTCCGAATTAAAATGTATTTCTTCAAATTTTAAATCAGTTTACTTTAGTCCATGCCGTTGCAAGTGAACTACCCCACCGTTTCCTCTGCCGATGGGTCGACTACATGAGGGATGTCACTCTTGTGACTCAACATCACAACTCGACAACTGTAGACTATCGGTACTGCGTGTTTCGATCCAACGGAGATAATCAGGGTTCAGACACTTTCAAAGTTTCAACATAACTGCAGGGACCGTATCCCTTCAGTATTAAGTTGTGTATCGGTACCACCTTGCTATGTTAGAGCATGGTATCTCAAAAGAGATATCTTAAAGTAGCCCAGTAAGCAGAACAGAATTAGCATTCGTTCCTAATTATAAAATCTTAGGTGGGCCTACGTATGTTTCATAGCTCATGACAAATTGTCAAAAAGATTTGTCTTCGCTTACAATACACAATGATGACACGTGCAAAAAAAAAATACTACAAAACGAAGACGAAGGATCCTCCTGACATTCAGTTTCAGACTTCTCTAACTTTGCTCATTTCACTTGTACTATAACAACCGACATGTCAAGTACAGTTTCTAGAAATCTTGAAACTCGTGAAACTGAAAGATAATATCTTGGTGTTTTCCCGTATCCTTTTTCGATCTTTTTCGCTCAAAATAAATTCAAAATTCTGCAAACAAAATTACAAATCAATTGTTTCTTCTTAGTAACAATGGACACAAAGATCCTCTTGTCATTAGCTTACAATTATCAGACAATGGTGGGCGCCAAGATCCTTCAGGATCTCTCGTTATGACAGGTCTTATTTATTCAAGTTGTTATCGAGTATGTATCTCAGTCATTGTGTTCATTTGAACATGAACACATTAGCGACCCAAATCTCAGGTTCCAAGAGATGCATGGCGTCATCCTGCACAATAAGGCTGTTTTATCTATTAACGTTCGATGATTGAATGGCCATTGAATGCAAACTTTGGAAAAAAAATATTGAAGACAAATTCGACAGGTTACCATCTGTATGATAGAAACGAAGTGTTGGGCATAAAAGATGAATGGAAAAGAACGGTAAAGGTTGCTGACAATGAACAGTCTTGAAAGAGGTTTGAGCTTAATTTCTACTCCAGGTTAACTGTTGTTATGTGTGTCATACCCTAATGCAAAATGTGTATTTAGTGGAAGTTGTCTGCTCCTATTGGGCATCTTCAGCCATCTTCTGGGGAAGTAATACATTAAACGTATCCCAAGCCTGAGGCGAGAAGAAAGTTTAGAAGCCGTGCACTATGCTGATTATGTTGATTTCACCGGCTATATTGTCTCGTACATTCAAACTTTATTCTTAATTTTCTTTGGGATAGAACTATTCCCACCAACAATATATCAGCTGTCTATTACTGTCATATTATTACTAATATATATCTGTATGCATAAAATGATTATTTATATTAGTTGGCGAATAAAATTCAATTCAATTCAATGCACCAGTAATTAGCTAGAAGGTATCATTTGGACATGGAATACCCAATACTACATTGTGGACTATAGTTGTTAATCAGTAAAGTTCACCGTCCACCAAGTGCTTGATTGTGATGGAGATTGACTTTCCCTTGGGGGATATTAACCTCATCCGAATCCACTCATATCAAATAATAACACGCATGAAATTGTGTTATGGGATAAATATTTGAGTAATGATGTGTTCGACTTTCCCTTAAGGGATATTAACCTCATCAGAATCCACTCATATTAAATAATACCACGATTGTATGAATACATGAAATTTGTGTTATGAGATAAATATATGAGTAATGATGTGTTCCAACTGAAAATAAAGTCTATTGATTGCTGGTCTTTTAGCGTCAGTTTGAAATTTAGCCACCCATGCAAATTCTTCCGTGATTAACTCATCGAAAAAAAACCTGTTTGGTGATGGGAATGGAAGTGCTTGCTGTCCTCCATAATTATCTGAGCTCAGTTACATGTAAATCAAGCCAAACTTGAGCATACATGCAACAGGTGCCCCAACAACTCAAGTGAAATTTGTTGGTGTTGAATGACCCACTCTCCGAGATAGGTTTTTGATTTGGTACATGTGTAGTTTTTAATGACAAACAAACAAAGACATTTACTAAAATTATAGAAAGATACCATGTGGCGTTGATTGAGAAGATAAGAAGAACTAGCTGTATTTAATCAGCCTCTCTTCAGCTGTGTCAGTAGGTCACAGACTCAATATGTAACTTTTTTAATGTTTCAGCCCAAGTACAAACCTGTGCGATAATCATAACTAACATGATATTGACATGTGCTTTAGCGAAGATATGGTGGTGTTGTTGTTTTTCTTGATTCCGACTTGCTCATAGTTTAAAATACGGACTGATAATACACACGAAACAACAAAAAACAAGAATTTTGGATGTTTAATCCAAGCATAATGCCTATACATACCAAGTACTCGTATTTGACAATCATTGGCTAACCGCGGTCCATTGTAACCCCGTTATAATTCGTCCACTGATTATATTTGTCTCACCTGGATACACCTGGATGTTCGCATCAACCGTATGAATACCTGACATACTCTGGATAAAAATCTTATCCATGTACCATATGAAAACTGTTCAGTGCTCAATATATTCTATCGCTGAACAAAATCTTATCCGTATACTATATAAAAAATGTTAAGTGCTCAATATATTCTACCGCTGAACAAATTATAATTTTTATTCCACGTATCAGTCCAATGAACTCCGGTTTCTCAAAGTATAAAATGCTGAAGACGTCGACCACAGTCACAAGAAATGCACTAGCCAATCACGCGCGCCAGTGTCGGTGGGATGAGCAAGTGGTCGATCACGAGGACGATTCCGTTTTCTGTCTGGATATCTGGTTCAGAGAAATGCGCCACGTTGTTCAGAACGGGCTCACCATCTGTCAACAAATCAGCAAAGGAAGCATTCAGGCCTGTACAAAGATGCAAATTTTATACACCGGCTGAACGTTTAAACAAAGTAACGTTCACACGAGAAACTCTCCAAAGTTTTGTGTGACGTCAACAACGCTGATTTAGTTTTCGATTCGAAGCCTTAAACTTTTGACTATTCTTGAAATCCGCAATTTGAGACTGAAAATAACGGTGAAGGTCGGTTGCATATATTTGGTCAGATGTTCTCACTGGATGATTATGGCATTGTTAAGTACTGACCAGGAAGATTCCCCCTTGTACTTGTACCAAAAATATATCACAAACGAAATCCAACCTAGGTAGCTCTTTGAAAGTATAATACTTTCATATACCTGTATGTTCAAAGATATGTTTGGTTTGCGCACTCATGATTAAGAGAAAACCCTGGCAGAGCTACAAGAAAATATAACAAACCAGTAATTCAATGTAGAATGGAGTGGCGTATACTATGTGCAAATCGGTAAAAGGCACCGAAAAACGCAGATCACGTACTTGTGATATGTATGGTGATATGATCTCCTGGGTAGCGTGTTGTGATACGCCCGTTATGGTCCAAACTTCCCTTGTGCAACTCTCCAGCGTGAATGTGGTAGTCAACGAGTTCTGATAATGGAGAAAAACTTGCCTATGAAGTTCTATTTGCATCGCAAATTCTCGAGTAATGGAGAAGCGAGAATAAGCTACAGAGAAATTTCTCATTGGCAACACAATTGTCAGAAAGTTTGACATGGTTATATTGGCACAAGCTTGGTTTCATTTTTACTTTAACCAAGATACGTGTAGGTACCTCCACACAGCCAGAAAAAAGGTGATGGCCCATCAACTTTTAATGGTGATCAGGCCTGGTCATCACCTTTAAAAGGTGATGAGTTAGAGCCCTCACCTTTAAATGGCGACGGCCATCACCTTTTAAGGGTGATGATGTTGTCTCATCACCCTTAAAAGGTGATGACCTAAATTTACAATGATTGCTCAACACACTTGATGGCCATCATTTTTAAAGGTGATCATAAAAAAAGGGTGCATGGCTCTAACTCATCACCTTTTAGGGTTGATAGTTATCACCTTTTTTCTGGCTGTGCATGCTTTAACATTCGTTTATTTCTGGTAACCGTCATTTACCTTGGTAAAACCCATGTGTTATATCAAAAGAGCAAGTAATCTACGGAAGACATTTTGGGCTTGGCTCCTTCATCTGTTATCATCCACATGATTACTATAGTATTGGCATTCTCTTTAATAGTACCTTACCCAGATGTGATCACGATATATCTGACAAACTTCAAATACAATGTTTGCAACCTGGAAAGGGATAGCTAGTTTTATGAAGTCCTTTACGAAGTTTGTATGGGAATTTTGTTAGATGTTATATCCGTAGTCAAATCATCTTATCTTTCTGAGGATGTCACTTCTCTTAACTGGATCTTACAAAATCTCCACCCGGGTGATATGACTCGCATTATGCACTCTTGCTCCGATGAGGTATTCAATGGTGAGAGCGTCACTATCATAGAATTTTACCAAAAACGCTGCTGGTGGTAAAGTTTTGTTTGGCATGGATACAAGCGTCAAAATCGTTCCGTGCCCATAATCGAGAAACCACGTTTCTGCATCACGAGAAATGGGTCCACATGTTATCGATTGCGTCATAGAAGCACGGGATATGGTTTTGTTGAAAGGTGTAGGCCAAACATTAGCCAAACTCCTTTAACTGTTACGTTTGGGAAGCCAACAATGTATTTCTTCAATTCTTCACAGAAAGCTCTACACGCAAGTTTATATTACAAACGCTTCCAGTCAAAAGTTATATAAAACAGCATCGACGGACGTTTGAAATTCGGTTCTCGTCTGTTTTTGGCTATATTTCGTATGCATTTTAGCATGGATTTTTAGATATATCTCAATATGACACCTTGAACCAAAACGGTGGATATGGAGACATTGAAATCATTAGATTCGTTTCGAAAAAAGGTGTCATATTTTGACTGTATTAAAAGATCCACACTAAAACTGTACGCAAAAAGAACAACGAAAACACTAAAGCCTAATTTCAAGCGTCAGTCGACGCTGGTTTTGCTTTTACAATATCAAACTTGAATATTTTTTCTGCACGAAACAAGTTTTTGCAGAACTGAGAAAATTAGTTCTTGGCTTTACAAACGAAAGAAATAAGGAAGCTTCGCATATGTAAACGTAAGAACTCCTTTGCAAGACGGTGGCACTTGGCGGTTGATATCCATGGACCTTTATAAAGAATACATTTTAGTCGCCGGACAGTATTGGTACCAGATACGTGTATATGCAAACCGGCAAAGCGATGACAGTCTATTATCTGTATATCAATTGATTTACATTCACCTAAATATCGGCCCAGATTTTCAATTATCTATGATATTTTCGACCGGTGACCTTCTCACGTCCTCTCTATCAGTGAGATAAATGTATCTTATAGCTGAATCGTGCACTTGTGCACTCACCTTAAAGTTGGTATCTGTTTGCCATTATAGCGTCCAGCTTTTCACTTGGCAGTCTGGCGAAGGATTCATTCGTGGGGGCGAAAACCGTGTAGGCTACAATGAAAGACAGCAATGTTAACATCTCTATAGAAAGGTTAGTTGCTTGTCCTTCAGATTTGAACTCCTATTTTCTATTAGTGTATGTGACTAATGGAGTAAATATAAAAATGTCTATTGTCAACTTCCCTTTTCAGAACATGGACCCGTCTGCATTTATATCTAACACCGCTCAAGCCTGTGTCAAGATGATCACATCAACACCCACAATAAAAGCCTAGCTGGGATATAAATCTTCACAAGATTCTTGCAGTCAGTACATGCATATTTCCCCGCGACTTCTTGTCAGTACGACGGCATCATTTTCCACCACACGTGTTGCGTTCAATTATTACAAGAAATCCTTGCAAGTGGGATTTACCACACAGATCCTAATATACGAGCACCAATGATACCCATAACTAGGAAACGAAAGAAAGATTGGAGTATTATATTGGAATATTTTGATTCTTTGATGTTGAGTCCCAGTTTGAGAAGTAAATTCGTTCATGTCTCACACTTTCACAAGCGGATTATCCAGCAGTTACCCTGATGAACATAGTTCGGCCTAAAATCACATGTTTATGGTAGGCCATCCCTTCCACGACGAATAGATACAAATGCATTGAAATTATAGTTTCAATACATTGAAAATCAACCAATCATATTACCCGAATTTTAATGTATTGAAAATGTAACATCACTACATTGAAAACGTCAAAGTGTTTGCAATAACTAGAGCATGCTAATTTTTTGTTGCCTGACCAAATCTTTTGAAAATGTAGTGGGAATGAAAATTAAAAAAAAAAAATCCCATTGAAGGGGGGAATCCGTTTAGTCATCTGCAGCATATATTTGAAGAACTTGTTTGATGTTTAAAAATGTAGTTTGAGGGCTGCTTCCGATACGGAATTCGCGGTCCATCAAGTCAATGGTTTATTTGAATTTCACAGTACAATTTTTGGTTCGGTTGAGATATTCAAATATGCTATTTAAAGAGCGGGGTGACACGTCACCCAAGTACAAATCTCTGCTGACGAAAATGTCGTGGCCAGAACAGGTATACGTAGGCCTCGCTTTGTAACAAGCCATGCCAGTAGTTGATTTTCAAAGCATTGGTATATATACGCTTTACATTGCTCGATTTTCAATACATTGCACTTGAATTTCAATACATCTTATGATTGGTTGATTTTCAATTCTCAAATTATCTCGACAAGCCCCTCTGGTGGAATAGTGAAAATTTACATATGGCACATACGTATATATTCAACGAAACAAGGCCCTTCTATAATTCCAATGACGCCGAATTTCAGAAGCCTGACAATAGGAAAAATTCTCTATTTATAATGAAACTGACTTGTTGATAAGTTGGATGAAGTCTTCTCTGCATAATGTCAATATTTATGAAATAATGAGTTTTTTTTCAACAGTAAGTGCATGGTCCAGCAGAAAATGACAAAAATTCAGTCCTTGTTTAGAGTATGTAATCTTTCCATGTTGTGTAAATCATGGACCGAAGCTACGAGTGCACTGCCAACCTGGGTATGCTGGGTGTTACTGATCAGCTATCCATCTACATGTATATTGTGCAGACCTGCCAGCATCTGGCCGTGATCTAAGTATTTGTGCTGAATTGGCAGTCCTTTTGAGGCATTATGTATGATGGCCGAGAGGGGCCATCGACCATCGCCCTTGAAACATTTTGGGCGATATTGCGATGCGATAACGCGATATTGCGATGCGATAACGCGATATTGCGATGCGATAACGCGATAATGCGATGCGATAACGCGAAAACGCGATATTGCGATATTGCGATAACGCGATATTGCGATGCGATAATGCGATATTGCGATGCGATAACGCGATAACGCGATAACGCGAAAACGCGATATTGCGATATTGCGAAATATCGCGTTATTTTTCGATGCGATAACGCGATAACGCGATATTGCGATATTGCGATAACGCGATATTGCGATGCGATAATGCGATATTGCGATGCGATAACGCGATAACGCGATGCGATAACGCGATAACGCGAAAACGCGATATTGCGATATTGCGAAATATCGCGTTATAATTACGCGATAATGTGCGATATTGTGCGATATTGCGATAATGCGATATATCGCGTTATTTTACCGCGATATTGTGCGATATTATAGCAATATCGCACAATATCGCACACTATCGCGTTATTTTCTCGAAAATAACGCGATATTGTGCGATATTGTGCGATATTGCGATATATCGCGCTATTTTTCCGCGATATTGTGCGATATTATAGCAATATCACAATATCGCACAATATCGCACAATATCGCACAATATCGCGTTATAATTGCGCGATGGGAGAGCGGATAGCCATGAAGACAACTCTGTCAACTCTGCTGGCCCAATTCCTGGTTATCTCCCCTGATTCGAACATTTCGAAATAGGTACGAATTTCGCTCCAGTTACTTGATCAAACAAAACTCATGCGCCAATAAATTATATTGATTGATTTTTAATTGTTTTCATCGTATCATCGTACCATCTTATCATCGTACCATCCTATCATCGTACCATAGCATCATCGTACCATAATACCATCGAGTCATCGTACCATCGTATCATCGTACCATCGTACCATCGTATCATCGTACCATCGTATCATCGTACCATCCTATCATCGCACCATAGCATCATCGTCCCATCGTGTCATCGCACCATCGTGCTATATTTGTTTAAATACCCACCGTTATGTACCGTTGAGGGATGGAGATGTCTTTCAGCACAGCGACTCGTTATGGTTCTTACATGAGCGAGGAGATTAACTATTCTTTACTCACTCGATTTTCCCCCACACACTAGTCACTATCACCTGATTAGCTAAATAAAAAAGCCAAAGGCCCTAAGAAGCCCTGGTAGTATTAAAAGCGTAAATTCGTGTCTATTTGGCTGCAGCCTGAGCCGCAGTCAGGACGCGTAAAGGCCAAAGAAGGTCGCATCCTGTTCGGAATGGGCCGTGTAAGGGCATAGTGAAACACTCGTAGGAGAGCATCCGACTGGATGGGTGAGTGGTGAAAGAAAGGCTATGACGCGCATGCACAGACAGACAATAGTAAGAAATTAGCATTGTATGCACGGTTTAGGGTAGAGATATACCAATGGGGCTGAGTGAATGAGTGAGTGAGTGTGAGTGAGGAAGAGGTGAAGTGAAGGAGGAGGAGGAATGGGGATGAGTGAGTGAGTGATCATATAAAGTCGTTTATAAACCATTAGCCTCAAGTTGTATCTAAACATGAGTGGCATCCCATTGAAGCTCTTATCCGGTAGAGACACACTGGAAGTGATATATGCATGGAGTGGTAGAGAAAGGGGAGTTTCAGTGGTGCTGAATATGCCCCAAACACGTCAAGGTTATATGCATAGCAATACATTTTCTTTATTTCATTCGATAATTTTTTTTACACGATGTATTTTTTTATTTCTATTCGAAGCAGTTGTAAAATATATGTGCAATAATTGTATTGTGGGTAATACCTAACCCCGCCTATTTGAATATGTAACGAGGTTTTTCATTGGCTATTGGGAAATCGACGGTGAAAATGGCGGCATATTTGACAGTCGGTTTGCCTCGTCTTTGGGTGTTGATGTCGTCATTGATAATGTTTGTCTTCATTCTTAGTGCCAAATCACAAACAAACGATTTGAATGTAGGGAAACTGACCAAAGAGAGAGTGAAGGCAAACCGACACATATCTCAAATATGCCGCCATTTTCGCCATCCATTTCTCAATAGCCAACGAAAAGCTTCGTCACATATCCAAATAGGCGGGGTTAGGTATTACCCACAATGCAATTATTGCACATTTATTTTACATCTCCTTCGAATAAGAATAAAAAAAAACATTGCATAACGTACCTATTTCGAAATGTTCGAATCAGGGGAGATAACCAGGAATTGGGCCAGCAGAGTTGACAGAGTTGTCTTCATGGCTATCCGCTCTCGCATCGCGCAATTATAACGCGATATTGTGCGATATTGTGCGATATTGCGATATTGCGAAATATCGCGTTATTTTTCCGCGATATTGTGCGATATTATAGCAATATCGCAATATCGCACACTATCGCGTTATTTTCTCGAAAATAACGCGATAATGTGCGATATTGTGCGATATTGCAATATTGCGAAATATCGCGTTATTTTTCCGCGATATTGTGCGATATTATAGCAATATCGCAATATCGCACAATATCGCACACTATCGCGTTATTTTCTCGAAAATAACGCGATATTGTGCGATATTGTGCGATATTGCGATATTGCGAAATATCGTATTATTTTTCCGCGATATTGTGCGATATTATAGCAATATCGCAATATCGCACAATATCGCACACTAGCGCGTTATTTTCGAGAAAATCACGCGATAATGTGCGATATTGTGCGATATTGCGAAATATCGCGTTATTTTTTCGCGATATTGTGCGATATTATAGCAGTATCGCAATATCGCACAATATCGCACACTATCGCGTTATTTTCGAGAAAATAACGCGATAATGTGCGATATTGTGCGATATTGCGAAATATCGCGTTATTTTTCCGCGATATTGTGCGATATTATAGCAATATCGCAATATCGCACAATATCGCACACTAGCGCGTTATTTTCTCGAAAATAACGCGATATTGTGCGATATTGTGCGATATTGCGAAATATCGCGTTATTTTTCCGCGATATTGTGCGATATTATCGCAATATCGCACAATATCGCACAATATCGCGTTATTTTCCCACGATGCATGAGCGGATAGCCATGAAGACAACTCTGTCAATTCCGTTGGCCCAATTCCTAGTTATCTCCCCTGATTCGAACATTTCGAAATAGGTGCGAATTTCGCTCCAGTTACTTGATCAAACAAAACTCATGCGCCAATAAATTATATTGATTGATTTTTAATTGTTTTCATCGTATCATCGTACCATCTTATCATCGTACCATCCTATCATCGTACCATAGCATCATCGTACCATAATACCATCGAGTCATCATACCATGGTATCATCATACCATCGTATCATCGTACCATCGTATCATCGTACCATCCTATCATCGCACCATAGCATCATCGTACCATCGTGTCATCGCACCATCGATCTATATTTGTTTAAATACCCACCGTTATGTACCGTTGAGGGATGGAGATGTCTTTCAGCACAGCGACTCGTTATGGTTCTTACATGAGCGAGGAGATTAACTATTCTTTACTCACTCGATTTTCCCCACACACTAGTCACTATCACCTGATTAACTAAATAGAAAAGCCAAAGGCCCTAAGAAGCCCTGGTAGTATTAAAAGCGTAAATTCGTGTCTATTTGGCTGCAGCCTGAGCCGCAGTCAGGACGGGTAAAGGCCAAAGAAGGTCGCATCCTGTTCGGAATGGGCCGTGTAAGGGCATAGTGAAACACTCGTAGGAGAGCATCCGACTGGATGGGTGAGTGGTGAAAGAAAGGCTATGACGCGCATGCACAGACAGAGAATAGTAAGAAATTAGCATTGTATGCACGGTTTAGGGTAGAGATATATCGATGGGGCTGAGTGAATGAGTGAGTGAGTGTGAGTGAGGAAGAGGTGAAGTGAAGGAGGAGGAGGAATGGGGATGAGTGAGTGAGTGATCATATAAAGTCGTTTGTAAACCATTAGCCTCAAGTTGTATCTAAACATGAGTGGCATCCCATTGAAGCTCTTATCCGGTAGAGACACACTTCTGACTATGCCCCAAACACGTCAAGGTTATAGCAATAGCAATACATTTTCTTTATTTCATTCGATAATTTTTTTTACACGATGTATTTTTTTATTTCTATTCGAAGCAGTTGTAAAATATATGTGCAATAATTGCATTGTGGGTAATACTTAACCCCGCCTATTTGAATATGTAACGAAAATGGCGGCATATTTGACAGTCGGTTTGCCTCGTCTTTGGCTGTCGATGTCGTCTTTGATAATGTTTGTCTTGTGTTTGTCTTCATTCTTAGTGCCAAATCCCAAACAAACGATTTGAATGTAGGGAAACTGACCAAAGAGACAGTGAAGGCAAACCGACACATATCTCAAATATGCCGCCATTTTCGCCATCGATTTCTCAATAGCCAACGAAAAGCTTCGTCACATATCCAAATAGGCGGGGTTAGGTATTACCCACAATGCAATCATTGCACATTTATTTTACATCTCCTTCGAATAAGAATAAAAAAAACATTGCATAACGTACCTATTTCGAAATGTTCGAATCAGGGGAGATAACCAGGAATTGGGCCAGCAGAGTTGACAGAGTTGTCTTCATGGCTATCCGCTCTCGCATCGCACAATTATAACGCGATATTGTGCGATATTGTGCGATATTGCGATATTGCTATAATATCGCACAATATCGCGGAAAATAACGCGATATATCGCAATATCGCAATATCGCACAATATCGCACACTATCGCGTTATTTTCGAGAAAATAACGCGATAGTGTGCGATATTGTGCGATATTGCAATATTGCTATAAGATCGCACAATATCGCGGAAAAATAACGCGATATTTCGCAATATCGCAATATCGCACAATATCGCACAATATCGCGTTATTTTCCAGAAAATAACGCGATAATATCGCACAATATCGCACAATATCGCACAATATCGCGTTATTTTCCAGAAAATAACGCGATAGTGTGCGATATTGTGCGATATTGCGATATTCCTGTAATATCGCACAATATCGCGGAAAAATAACGCGATATTTCGCAATATCGCAATATCGCACAATATCGCACATTATCGCGTTATTTTCGAGAAAATAACGCGATAGTGTGCGATATTGTGCGATGTTGCGATATTGCTATAATATCGCACAATATCGCGGAAAAATAACGCGATATTTCGCAATATCGCAATATCGCACAATATCGCACAATATCGCGTTATTTTCCAGAAAATAACGCGATAGTGTGCGATATTGTGCGATATTGCGATATTACTATAATATCGCACAATATCGCGGAAAAATAACGCGATATTTCGCAATATCGCAATATCGCACAATATCGCACAATATCGCGTTATAATTGCGCGATGCGAGAGCGGATAGCCATGAAGACAACTCTGTCAACTCTGCTGGCCCAATTCCTGGTTATCTCCCCTGATTCGAACATTTCGAAATAGGTACGTTATGCAATGTTTTTTTTTATTCTTATTCGAAGGAGATGTAAAATAAATGTGCAATAATTGCATTGTGGGTAATACCTAACCCGGCCTATTTGGATATGTGACGAAGCTTTTCGTTGGCTATTGAGAAATCGATGGCGAAAATAGCGGCATATTTGAGATATGTGTCGCTTTGCCTTCACTCTCTCTTTGGTCAGTTTCCCTACATTCAAATCGTTTGTTTGTGATTTGGCACTAAGAATGAAGACAAACACAAGACAAACATTATCAAAGACGACATCGACAGCCAAAGACGAGGCAAACCGACTGTCAAATATGCCGCCATTTTCGCCGTCGATTTCCCAATAGCCAATGAAAAACCTCGTTACATATTCAAATAGCCGGGGTTAGGTATTACCCACAATGCAATTATTGCACAACTGCTTCGAATAGAAATAAAAAAATACATCGTGTAAAAAAAATTATCGAATGAAATAAAGAAAATGTATTGCTATGCATATAACCTTGACGTGTTTGGGGCATAGTCAGCACCACTGAAACTCCCCTTTCTCTACCACTCCTCAGTGCGCATGCATATATCACTTCCAGTGTGTCTCTACCGGATAAGAGCTTCAATGGGATGCCACTCATGTTTAGATACAACTTCAGGCTAATGGTTTACCAACGATTTTATATGATCACTCACTCACTCACTCATCCCCATTCCTCTTCCTCACTCACACTCACTCACTCATTCACTCAGCCCCATCGGTATATCGCTACCCTAAACCGTGCATACAATGCTAATTTCTCACTATTCTCTGTCTGTGCATGCGCGTCATAGCCTTTCTTTCACCACTCACCCATCCAGTCGGATGCTCTCCTAAGAGTGTTTCACTATGCCCTTACACGGCCCATTCCGAACAGGATGCGACCTTCTTTGGCCTTTACGCGTCCTGACTGCGGCTCAGTCTGCAGCCAAATAGACACGAATTTACGCTTTTAATACTACCAGGGCTTCTTAGGGCCTTTGTAGCTTTTTTATTTAGTTAAT
>JAVTVY010001449.1:0-33952 GCA_036873755.1 Hanleya hanleyi | reverse complement strand
GAAGTTCATGCCAGTGAAGCAATGGTTACAGAAAAAGAAATTATTCAAGTTAACCTGCACCATAATCCTTCTCTACGGTCTCTACAACGTAACTGTCCAGATTTGAAACCAATCATAGACTACAAATTACATGACCAGGTCCCTGATGACCAACACAATGCAAAAGTGCTTACAGCTCGAGCATTTCATTTTGAGTTGGACAATGGCATATTATATCATTTCTCGTATGGTAGAAATAAGAAGGACCAAACAAAACAATTAGCAGTGCCTCAAACTTTAAGAAAGGATATTCTTCAGTCCTACCATGATTCAGTGGTTGGAGGCTGTCATCAAGGTCAAGAACGTCTATTTGCGTCAATCAGAGCCAAATATTATTGGCCACGTCTGTATTCCGATGTGTGCGACTATGTGAAAGCATGTGAGATTTGTCAACAAATTAAATCCACACGCAAGAAATCCCCAGCACCTTTACGACCCTTGCCTGTGGAGGATCTTTTCAGTAGGTGGCATATAGATTTTATTGGGCAAATTAAACCTGTCACACCTGAGGGATACACAAATATTTTACTTGTGACGGACAGTTATTCAAAATGGCCAGAGGCTTTTCCACTCCGAACCCAAGAGGCACATGAAGTTGCAACTAGCCCCAAGAACTCTTGTGTCTGACCGTGGAAAGAATTTCATGTCAAACCTTATCAAAGCCATTTGTGAGTTGTTCAAAGTAAAAAGGCATTACACCAGCTCATACCATCCCCAGAGTAATTCCAGTTGTGAGAGGATGAATTCTTTCATTGAACAATCTATCAGAGGTTATATTAACAAAGACTACAAAAACTGGGCTGCCCTCTTGCCAGGCATCATGATGGCCTATCGCCAGTCACCGGCAACACAATCTACATTACAGTCACCATATTTCCTTTTATTCGGTCGTGAAATGCGGACACCTATTGATATCGAGCTTTTGCCCAAGCCAAAGTTAGCAGCAAATCACAGGGAGTATCTATCCAAACTCATTGAACATCTAGATATCTCAAGAACTATAGCAGCTCAAAATATTAGGGAAGCTCAAGAAAAGGGTCGTAAACAGTATGACAAGAAAACAGTGCATCCCAAATTTGAACCTGCACAACGAGTTTGGCTTTACTGTACCAAAACCGAAAAAGGAGTTTCTCCCAAGCTCGTGAGAAAATGGCTGGGCCCATATTATATAACCAACATTGGTCCAAACTTCACATACAAAATCAGAAGATGTTCAGATGACAAGGAAATGAAGTCAATGATTCATGCAAACCGGCTGAAAGCTTATATAGATCCTAATTCACAACCACAATACACCCCTTCTGAGCTCCAGGGTTCCAATGATGAATTAAGTCCTCAAGAGATTCCAGAGCAATCTCCCCCATTATCCCGAAGCCCGAAGCAAACAAATAAGCCAAAATCAGACCCATTCCCAAAACCCAACACCATACCCCACACCAAACCTCTCAAACCAACCCAGCCTAATACTCAGACTACACCATCCAAAGATGCAACCACCCAGCCACATCACATACCCACCAATGTTAGGGGTAAAATTCTGCCTAAGGAGATTGACCAGATATTAGCATCAGCTCGATACAAGGATCAAATGGTATACAAAGTTAAATGGGTAAACAAGGTCAATCGCCCTTCATGGGAATATGGATATAACATACCTGAAGAATCACGCAGGAATTTTCATACCCTAAGGACAATGTCTGGCAAAAAAGCGAAAACGTCCTTTACGTGTTCACACATTCTTGGACAAGGCACCCAATAGCCAACATAATTCATCAACACATACTGTTACTTCTTTTGGTGTTACAAAACAATGCATTCCTGGACAGATCATCCGTCATATTCATGCTTTACATATCCATAACAACAAATTGTATGTAGGTTACCTTAAATCAAACAACCCTGCTGATGTAATGTGGGTAAATGCCATAAAAGTCAATCCTGTCAGAATAGGCACATTTTTAGACAGCGCCCTTGGAGAATTACAGGAAGATGTAAGACATTCCTCAACACCCACTGGTGTTTTATATGCAGAAGACAATTTTAGGAACCCAATCAAATCATGCAGGAAACTTGGAAGACAGTTCTGGTATCAAACATGTCATGATTATGTTCCTCTACGAAAATTATGGAAGCCCCTGGTAAGTTTGCCATTCAACCAAGTAAAAAGCTTTTTGACCCTTGTCGATCCAGCTCCACCACCACCACTGCTGCATGATCAAGTCTGTTAATTTTTCTGATCAAAATGAACCTTGCGGCTGTTACAGGTACGTCAACTGTTAATGGTCTCAAGGTGAGGATGACAGTGTTGGGGTGACGACCCATGCTGCATTCTTCCAAATCAATGTTGTTGTTTAGTACAGACTTGACCAGTCATCAGATTTTTGTTATTACCCTCAAACTATAATTTCCAACATTATACGTACGGCTTAGTTTCACTGCTCTTCTGCTTTTATTTTTATCAAACTAGTATTTCACAAGTGAAGAATTTCAATTAAGAATTCACCCCACATTATTATCTTCAGCCAACATTACATCATTTTGTAGTATGTTCAGTTCTTTACTAGTATTTACAGTTAACCAATAACAGCATGTAAAAAAAAAAAAAAAAAAAAAAAAAAAAAAAATTATATGGACAAACACTTCCAGTGTTGCCATGTTGTCTTTATTTTCCATATAGATATACAGTACCTATAAATCATGTACCTTCAATTTTTTTTCCTCGTGGGACAAAACTTGTGACTGTACCTTAAGTTTTATTCTTTTCCTTCTTTATGTTTAAACTAAGATTGGACTATCCCATCCCACTTTCCCATGTATTTACATGTATTCATTACTTAATCTCATTTCAGCATTTTACTCAGTCAATTAGAACTTGAATTTCATCCTTCACATCTATTCAGATATTGAATACTAATGGACCATTGTCCTTCAAATTCTTTACATATTTTTGTAGACATTGTGATTCAAATACATTATCATCTTCTACACATGATTTCAGTCTTTTCAGACATTGTAATGCTAATAATATCATTACCTTCTATAAATGCTTTGCGTCTTTTCAGACATTGTAATGCTAATTATATCATTACCTTCTACAAATGTTTTGCGTCTTTTCAGACATTGTAATGCTAATTATATCATTACCTTCTACAAATGTTTTGCGTCTTTTCAGACATTGTAATGCTAATTATATCATTACCTTCTACAAATGTTTTGCGTCTTTTCAGACATTGTAATGCTAATTATATCATTACCTTCTACAAAATGTTTTGCGTCTTTTCAGACATTGTAATGCTAATAATATCATTACCTTCTACAAATGTTTTGCGTCTTTTCAGACATTGTAATGCTAATTATATCATTACCTTCTACAAAATGTTTTGCGTCTTTTCGGACATTGTAATGCTAATTATATCATTATCTTCTACAAATGTTTTGCGTCTTTTCAGACATTGTAATGCTAATAATATCATTACCTTCTATAAATGCTTTGCGTCTTTTCAGACATTGTAATGCTAATTATATCATTACCTTCTACAAAATGTTTTGCGTCTTTTCGGACATTGTAATGCTAATTATATCATTACCTTCTATAAATGTTTTGCGTCTTTTCAGACATTGTAATGCTAATTATATCATTACCTTCTACAAAATGTTTTGCATCTTTTCAGACATTGTAATGCTAATTATAGCATTACCTTCTACAAAATGTTTTGCATCTTTTCAGACATTGTAATGCTAATTATAGCATTACCTTCTACAAATGTTTTGCATCTTCTCAGACATTGAAATGCTAAATGATCACTACATTCCATAAAATGTTTGCATATATGACTCCATTCAATGTTACAGCTAACTTCCTATAATTAATTGTATTCACTTAACCACTGGGTCTGTGATGATATTGTATATATCGCCTACAGCTTGTTGACTTTCTATGAGTGAAATTGACAGTTAATTTTTATGGTCTTACACTTACACCATGATAATGATCAGGACAATATACTGATGTTAGATATGTAAATTTTAAACGCTTGTGTATGTGTACAGGTTTATAATGTGTACAGATCTTTTTCTGTAAATACTTATCTGTTCACAATTCATCCTTGCACATTTTCATCAGGCTATGTCAATAACTGTAGATTAACTTATGCCTGTCTTTTGGAATTTCCGGAGCAAATTCATAGAAGCAAGGGGGAAGTTGTTACCAAGATAAATAACATTTTTAACTTCTGTTATTTTGCAATAGAGAGAAATGGATATTAATTTACCAGAGACCAATATTCATTTAGTATACATGCACATAATACAGTTACATGTACCATAGCTGTTTGTAGTGTGGTCACCAATAATTCTGTCAATAATTACAGCTAATCTCCAATCTATTATGTTATGTAATCCATCCAGTCCAAATATGTATGGGACAACACTGCCAGGTTAATCTACTTACAAGGCTTTAACTTCGTGATTTAATGCCCATTGATATATTATACCTTTACCTGAAACTTCTAAAGCTGAATCAGTTCCTAAGGGTTGATTGGAAGTTCACATTGAGTGTTTGTCACGGTTTCCACAACAGAAACGTCATGTTAGTTACAGACCGCTTAGAAATCACATAAAAGACCTTGAAGGGTACACCTGAGACAGAACCACACTGAGCTTTGGCTGGACACATGGATACAAGACTTTTGCTGTACATTTACGCTATACTAGGATGTTCGCTGATTGTTGGATGTTACATATTTCATGTATCAAATATGGACTAAGCCATTATGAATCCAGCATTGATGACCACCTAACTATACAAACCTTCAGTTCATGTACAGATTATAATGATCAATGCATATCGACGATTACTGAATGATCTAACATCCTTTATAAAAGTACTACTGTCAACCTTCATCTACAATAAATATGTTGCCGCTTTCTACTGATGAATGAACGTCTTGGATCTGATTATTGACAATTGACGATTGCTGATGTAATATCAGTAATTAATCAGTGATCCCCAGTGATGTGTTGTGAGCAGCTAGACCTCCCCCCATTACTCGAGACTCGCTCACACGCTGGGTGATATTTCTATGTCAGTGATGTTGAGGTTGGATTGAAGGAGGAACTATATTATAAAACTTCAAATAAGATTACCCTTTTTTTAGAAAGTAAGCTTACACGTCTCATTGCATAGATCTGATGAATACATGTATAACAACAGATGTGCAATTTGGAGCACGTTCTTGGTGTAACTTTGTGTGATGATATGTGAACAAACGAAGCTAATAACAATGCGATAGTTGGAGTAAAGCTATCATTTCCAGTATGCAATGGGACACCAGCACTGTGGTAAACCCTCACATTTGTATGCAACTAAAAGAATACAATGACAACGGTGTCCAATCATACTGTAATGCTCCATAATAATGTGCACTGGCAAAGACTGAGACATCACAAACTGATTCAAACTCAATTTTAATTAATATAGTAAGTTAAATGTGTGGACACAGATATGGTTGTACAAAAGCTTTAGGGTCAACCAGAATTTAATAGCAAAACTTAAGGAAATGGCATCCTTCATTTAAGGCGACATAAAATTAAAAACTAACAGGGGTTCGGTACTGCGGGATTCCCCCACCGGTTATTTTGATATTGTACATCTGAAATAACATAATGTCACCAAACTATTAGTAAATACTATAAAGGAATATACCTTAGGTGATTTAGTATGTATGCCTGTATATACAATGTACACTGCATCTCATACGTATCACATATAAGAGATATAACATTAGAAAATGAAATATGAGGGTATGGAGTCGGGCAATGCATTGAACAAGTGTAGCATGATGTAAGCTTCAGGAAAATATGAGGATATGGGATCATGGCGAAGTTTAGTTTAGATGGATGGTGGCCGGGGCAGTGCCCCGAGGGTGGGGATGGGTAGCGCATGGGTTGAATAAGTGTAGGATCATGTAAGCTGCAGGAAAATGTGATGGTATGGGGTCGGGCGAAGGTTAGTTTAGAAGATATAGGGTGGGGCTCGGTGCCCCAAGAGAGGGCATGCTCCTGGGGTTAGTGGATGGGTTGAATAAGTGTACAGGATGATCTGAGCTTCCAAACTATATGAGGGTATGGGGTCGGGCAAAGCTTAGTTTAGGAGATATAGGGTGGGGCTCGGTGCCCCTGGGATGGGGACATGCTCCCCGAGGGTAGTGGTTGGGTTCAGTAAGTGTAGCCAGATGTAAGCGAGTGAATGAGTGAGTGAATAGGGTTTAGCTTCGCTTTCAACATTTTTTCAGCTATATCACGACGGGGAAGGGAAGGGAGGGGAGGAGAGGGGCAGGGGTACCTACTTGTAACAGAGCAGATCTAATGCTGCCATTTTATAGTGCTGTCCCATTGAAATATCATGCCGTAGGCAGACATGACACCCCACTCAGTCACATTATACTGACACCGAGCGAACCAGTCCTTGTTCTATCCTCTTAATGCTGAGCGTAAGCGAGGGAGCAACAAGTGCCATTTTTCAAGTCTTCCAGATGTAAGCATTTGGAATAGATGAGAGTTCGGGGGGTCGGGCTGGCCTTAGTTTAGGAGACATAGGTGAGGTTGAGAAGCTGTGGACAGGAATTTCCAAGTCCAAAACTTTAACATTTACTTGGTCCTGGGGTCCCGGGGGTGAGGTCATGCACCCCGAGGGTAGTGGATGGGTTCAATAAGTGTAGCCAGATGTAAGCATTTGGAATAGATGAGAGTTCAGGGGGTCGGGCTGGCCTTAGTTTAGGAGACATAGGTGAGGTCGAGAAGCTGTGGACAGGAATTTTCCAAAAGTCCAAAACTTTAACATTTACTTGGTCCTGAGGGAAAAATTTCTAAGTCCAAAACTTTAACATTTCCTTGGTCCTGGCCATGGGTCCAAGGGGTGGGGACATGCTCCCCGAGGGTAGTGGATGGGTTCAATATGTGTAGCCCGATGTAAGCATCTCAAATATGAGGGTTCGGCGGTCGGGCAGGCCTTAGGATCAAACTTTTAACATTTACTTGGTCCTGAGGGAAAAACAAGTGCCATTTTTCAAGTCTTCCAGACATGCCAGATGTAAGCATTTGGAATAGATGAGAGTTCGGGGGGTCGGGCTGGCCTTAGTTTAGGAGACATAGGTGAGGTTGAGAAGCTGTGGACAGGAATTTCCAAGTCCAAAACTAAAATTTACTTGATCCTGCAGATAGACAGACAGATAGATAGATAGATAGATAGACATCATTGTCGCACCTCTATCGAGCTTTCCGCAGTTAAAGCTACGGGCTCGATAAAAATTGAATCCTACATATTAAATAATTCACTACAACTGTTAAAGGTCAACCCAAACGCTCTGAGGTCAAAAATATAAAAAAATAGTCCTTTCGATTCTGAAAATGATATTTTTTTCATAATTTTGTGCAGTCTGGTTGGCGAGATATTGCCGTTTGAAAGGTGAAAATCGCTCTCCTGTCAATTCCAGCTGTGACGTCACGGAGGGAAGCCGTCTTGTATTCTCTATGTTAAAGCCGTATACCACAGTCGTAAGTAGCTGCTTATTTCTGGAGATTTTCGGAGTATCGGGACATCATTTGTTAAATATGCCGCGACGTTGTGTAGTGGGAGGTTGCAGTTTTACTACAGATGACGGTGTTGGTATTCATTTGTGGCCTAAAGACGAGAAAATCGCTGCAAATTGGACGAAATTTGTACGCAACACGAGAGTGTGGAAAGAGGGCCTGAGCCAGTACTCGTATAATTTGCTCGGCACATTTTGACAGAAATTAGACATCATTCGATGACATCTACAGCGTAGCAGTTGAATTCGGGTACAAACCAAAACTAAAGAGAACAGCTATTCCAACTATCAAACCTAAGAACAATCAGAATGTGACGGCAAAGAAATCGGACAAGGAGAATCTATCACGGACATCGGCTGAACGAACCTAGCCTGCAAGCGTGGCCTCGGGCAGGGAGATGGCTGTACATGCCCTGCTCGCTCTCGCGTGGCATTTGTTGCTTGAGCACCTACAGGTTAGACTGGATGAGTCTCTATTTCATATATACTATTTAATAATACTAAAATGATCTTTCATAAATATATATACGCTTGATAAGTAAATAAATAAAAAACACCAATTGGAGTGAATGGCTGTAAATACAGAAGTGATAATAATACTTTCATAATCCCTTGACATTTGAGATTGTGGGAATATCATTCGATTTCAATTTAATTGAGGTAATTTGTCGAAAATTGAGCAAATGTGAATGCCGATCCACTCACCATGGCTTACTTTTCGCCATGAATGTCCAAAGTATTTTTTATCAAACTATATAATTCTGAAATTGGTATTTCATGGGGATTATGGGAAAACAAACAAAATTCAAATCGGACGTATATCAGTAGAGTTATCAACAGTTTACTGTCCATACTGCCGAATCCCGGAGTTTATCTCCTCGAAAAGGCTGCCTCGGTCAGTAACAACAATAACAACACAGATGTGCTCGTTCTTTACATCACAGAATCGTTCTACATTCAATACAGTTTGAAATATATGGACATTTGCTCTTATAGATGACGATAATAAGGTTTCCAGTCAAGTTGCATACCAATCACTATTCAACAAACGACCTCTCCGAATCCTGTCGTCGTCGAGTTCCACGTTGTCAGAGTGGTTGTCACTGTCAGAATCGGAGCCGTACGGCTCAAATTGATAGGGCTGAATTCCGCCGTTGGTCTGCAAACAACTGTTAATTTGCCCGTCATCATCCTCCTCTATGTCTATTTCATCTTCTTGGCGAAAAATATTTCCATCTAAGCAGCTGATATCGCTCGAATCGACATCTGAACCGGAGCTCTGACTGCACTCGCTTTCCATGTTATCCCCTGTTTTTTCTCAGGCAACTTCCCTGCGTGACGTCATCAAGCCAGCTGTGAAAGTGTGAAAAAGCCCACTTTGCTCCCATATTACGTGTGTTTCTGATCAGATTAGAATTTTTTCAATATTTTTTTCATACAAAGTGAAGTATGAACTATGATTTTTAAGGATTTTTAGACCAAAAAAAATTCCGTTTGGGTTGACCTTTAAGAATGTACTGCAGATACATGTAATATAATTCCAGACCCAGTCAGTCAAATGATGTGTGCAAAAAAAAAACCCTCAAAAGATTGGTCAGCCATCAAATTTTGTCAGTTGGTGTTCACATAAGAAATAAATATTGGAAAACAGCTGAAAATACCTCATTCCCCTTTTTAACTTTCAGACCAAAGTCAGAAGGTTTTAGAAATAAGACTTTAAAGAAAACAAGAGCCCAAAGGGCTTCAATATACGCCCTTAATATAAATTTCAAGGTTGTTTAATCGCCTTGATTCCAATTGGTAGCTAGCAATCCAGAAAAAGGTCTACAATTTTGTGCTTCTGAGAATGTAACATATCACATCTAAAATTGAATGATAAACTAAAATGAGCTCAAATATCCCACAATGAAATCGACAATAGTCAAACACAAGAAAATAGTACTTTTCTTGCAAATGGATTTCTTTCAGACGAGAGAATTTTTCATGAAGGAAGAAGAAACTGATGAAGTAAACCTTTGTTCTTGAGTTGATAAACAGGTTTGAAGTTCATAAAGGACCCCTCTCCACGTTAAATTAGTAAATGTATGGGGGTTTTTTCACAACAGTTTAATTAAATGTAGCTGTTTCAAACACGGGAGAACTCCACAGGACAAATGCCATATACATGTAGGGGAGAGAACTCTGAATATTCCAACCTAACACATGTAGTCAGCTAAACTTGATTCAGTTCTGGGGGACTGTGACCTTGACATTTGACAAATTGATGTATGGCTCCTCTTCGCCATGCGAGTAAGCAGGCCACGAAATTTCGAAAATTTGCGTAACCCAAAAATAGTTCTGGGTCACGATGTTCACGTAACCTATTGTTCGGTTACGTAGGACTAGGTAGCGTAACCCAATGGTTACGTAAACAGGTTAGCCAATTTTTTCTTCTGGAATATGCCGTACAACGTTTCCTTTGTGAACATACGTCACTCCGTCGGCGTAGTTTAGCGTGCCTTTCAACACCGTCCCTTTAATTCCACGCCGGAGTGCTTCTTGCTGAATTTCTGACAAGTAAGTTGCACATATGTTACATCGCAGTTTGAGAATATTGCCGTCGGCTGATGTTTCAAGTCATCGTGAAATGACCACTTCTGGAATGTTTTTATGTTCACAGAGTCAACTTTCGAGCCGTTTTGCATATCGAATCTGCCGTCGGGAGATTAGAAATTACGGTACTGCATTCACATTGATTTCCATCCACTTCCGTGTGCGTGCTGTCCCGCATTGTGGAATTGACCCGCCTTTGATTGGACGAATTCAGGCTTTGTGTGTTGGGAGTTGTGTCCCCTTCATATCGCATGCTTCCGTTTTGGGGAGCGTCATCAAAATAGCAGGGGTTTTTTTCGTTTCGAACCTCCGTGTTTTCATTTCTTTCTGGCGCAAAATCACACGTTCATGATATTAATTCCATAATAAACAGGTGTACGAACTGCGAAGCACGATTCGAAGATACAATAGAGGAGACATATAGACAGGTAAGGCAACGATTGACGACTGTCACTGAGCTGGTCGCCCGGACATTTTTAATGGCAATCATTATACCGTAGCGCAGGTCGATTTTTACGTAACCGATTATTCGTTCTGCAGAATTTACAACCACATAACCGATCGTTTCGGTTACGCCAAATTTCGAGGGCTGAGTAAGGTATTTGATACCATTCCATACCTTGAAACTAGAGATATCGCATGGACAACAAATGTTAATAGATGAATGGACAGAACGCAACATCGCATTACATGACCTCATCTTCGACAGGCATATGAAAATGTGACTTAATGATTTCCTGATTTTGGGGTCAGTGACCTTGACCTTTGACCTTGACCTAAACTTTGGTGCACGACACATAGTCTTCCGTCAATGTATCAATGGACACAAAAAAATCATCATTTTGATGAATTTCATGATTTTGGGGGTCAACGTGACCTTGATGTTCGGCCTTGACCTACATTTTGGTATGTGACACATGTCCCCGTAATGTATCTACTGACACAAAAAAAGTAATTTTCAAAGATTTCTTGATTCTGGAGTCAAAGTGACCTGGACTTTTGACCTTGACCTAAATTTTGGTACATGACAAACCATCTCCCGGTAATTTCTCAATGGACACAAAAAATCAAGATTTTTAACAATTTCACGATTTTGGGGTCACAGTGACCTTGACCTACATTTTGGTATGTGACGCATCGTGTCCCCCTAATGTATCTACTGATACAAAAAAAGATGTTATAATGTATCTACTGATATAAAAAAAGATGTTATTTTTAATAATTTACTGATTTTGGGGTCACCGTGACCTTTGATCTGGACCTAATTTTTGGTATGCGACACTTCATTTGCCCTTATTGAATCCACTCACCAAAAAGTAGTAATTATTTATGATTCCTGATTTTTAGGTCACAATAACCTTTGACCTTGATTCTGGTGTCACAGTGATCTTGACTATTGACCTGGATCTTAATTTTGGTACATGACAAAACGGCTACCCGTAATTTCTCAATGGACTAAAAAAATCATGATTTTTAACAATTTCATGATTTTGGGGTCAGTGACCTTGACATTTGACCTTGACCTACATTTTAATATGTGACACATTTGAGTCCCCCTAATGTATCTACTGACAAAAAAATGTTATTTTTAATAATTTCCTGATTTTTGGGTCACAATGACCTTTGACCTTTGACCTTCGACCTTGACCTATATTTTGATATGCAACACTTCATTTTCCCGTATTGAATCCACTCACAAAAAATTAGAAATTTATAATGATTTCCTGATTTTTCATTCACACTGACCTTTGACCTCTGACCTCGACCTACATTTGGCATGCAACACATCGTTTACCCCTAGGGCATCCACTCACCAAAAATTAGAACTGTAGATAGAAAACTATCAATGATCAATGATTTCCTGATTTTTAGGCAACAGTGACCTTTGACCTCTGACCTCGACCTGAATTCGGTACGCGACACATCGTCTCCACCTGATGTATCTATTCATAAAAAGTTGCAACTGTGGATAGAAAACATCCAGAGATATAGACAGGACACGAACACTTCAATGATTTCCTGTTTTTCAGGCCAGTGACCTTTGACCTCTGACCGCGACCTTCATTTTTGTACGCGACACATCGTCTCCCTGTAGGGTATCCACTCACCAAAAATTGGAACTGTAAATAGAAAACTGTTCCAGATATAGACCGGACACCACAGGCATTTGATAAGGGTCAGTAATGGATGGGTTGTCATCAGTCACCAATTTGTCTTTGTAATGATTAAAATGATATGTAGGCCTATGTGTAGTGTACTCGCCCTATATACTAGTAACATGGAGTCAGTATGGATGGATGATCTCTGGCCCACAGTTAGTTATTCATTGATAAATGAATCACAATTGACCTTTGTGTCGGTGTAGTAACAAATAAAACTTTATATACTCACTATTGTCATAATGTTATATATACTCCATTCTTCTAACACGGAGTGAAGGTAAATCACTCGCCATCTTGTTTCAAATTCTCTTAACAACGTTTTCCGAAACGTAACAAGTACGAGTCGTTTGATTGGTCAATGGCAATGCACTGGTTGCTACGGCCATCCCAAATTCCATAGAATGCGGAAATCTTGAGTTCTACGGACCACAATAATGACCACGAATGTTTTTAGAAGATTTGTGTGGCGAGTATCTATCCGTAGATATTAGTAGGTCGTTTTATTAATCCTAGACTCGCTGTGTTGTGGCTATGTTCGAGTGCATAGTTAATTGCCCCCCTCCCCCACTCTCCAACACACAAACCCACTCGACCTCTGTGGAGTCGCTTTTCTAGTGCTGTTAGGCACCTGCGCTAATTCCTACCATTTAATTCGGAAAAAAATATATATATTCGTTCGAATCCAGTGTGCCGGGCGGGGGCAGTTAACGTCAGAGACAAATTTTCATGTTTTATTGTGGTAAACAAATATAAACACAAGCTCACTGCAGGAACTATTTCGACCTGTATAGCTATCCCGTTTATAGAGGGTCAAAATTGGTCATTTTTTATTTTATTTTTTCATTCAAATATTCACTATTTCCTCTAACATTTGGTGAAAAAATGAAATAAAAATTATAAATAGAAGTGCTTCAATATTGGGATTAAAAATTTAGTTTCCGAGGCCCTAGCTGGAACAATTAAACAGATGGCCTTAGCTTGGGCTTGGCTACTATTATTTTTGTCTGTTAAATTTCCCTTTCCAAAACTCATTTCCGCAGTATTATGGTAAGCTAATTATCTATTAGTCCTACTTATTTACATTAATGTACCCCCTTCTGATCAAAAGCGACGTTAAACCCTATTCACTCACTCACTCACTCACTCAATACAAGTGTGTTTGGAGAGTCGTATAGTCAGACTTTCCAACAGACACACATGCATTTGAATCTCACTTATACATGTAACACTATTACACATCGCGGTATGACAGAGCACCCAAGTACATCCACCCACATACTATTGTGCTCAACCTTATGCTTGACAAACAGTGTGCAGGAGTGTTGTAATTCTCAAGTGCATAATATTAGCAATGTCTGGAAGTGTTTTGACATGGTAATGTATTATATTCACATTAAAGTTCTCGGAATTGTCATAGAAGAGTTACCCTATGTGCAATTGTGCCATTTGCATGTTTATTCACACATGCAAATGTATTGTGCTGTGGAGTAGACCTTATGTTCTTGCATGCTACATGTATACACATGTACAGAATTATACATGTACCGTCATACTGTAATCTTCATATCCACAGCAAAATTGTATGATTTGTAAATATTAAAATTTCTCACATCACCATTTTGGGAGAAATTGATGATTGCAGCTTCTCACTGCTGATGGGTGGATAATATGTGGATAATGTACCTTTCATGCCTTTGCCACATTATCAAAACAGCGCATAAAACTTGTGTTTAAAAATGTACCAACCTATCTGCCCTCATTGCCAAATTGTATAGATACCAGTACATGAGCAGAACATTGCTGAGATGAAATCTGTTTCAAAGACTTTAAGTTTTTGTCCTGACCTTAAGAATTAATCCTGATTCATACCAATGTGAAATCTGCTCTATTGTAAAATTGTAAGCTGTGAAAATCAAGTATATGTACATGTATGCCACTGGGGATACGAAATTGTATCTCATTCAGTTTCATTTATTTGTTACCCAATCAACATCAATATTGGGTTTAAGAATTCATACCTTATCTAGTTACCGTACATTCAAACTTTGATTTTGGCCAGGGAGAAATAATCCCTGCTCAAAAAATTGATATCCTACACGTACCTGCCCCATGATCAAATTGAATGTTATTACGTTGTTGGTATGAACAGTATGGTCAAAGTTGGGAAATGGAGAGAAAATTTACATACTGTCTACTTCTCCTATAATTAATGTCCGAAACATGAACAAGTAAATCAAAGTTCATGTCCTATATAAAGAGATCTACAAAAGTGCACGTGTCTTGGTCATCCATTTTTCCACAGGTCATAGCCCTCATAAATTGTGCATGATCTATTATACCTAACAAGGATGCTCCACTTGTGATGTTGACAAACAGTTATTGCTCAGTAACTATGGGGACATGGGATAAGTCAAGATAATACATGTATATTGATATGGTTAATAACTTTGTTTGTAGAACTTGATATGTTGGAAATGATTATAAAATAGATGATAATAATAAAGAGTCCATCTTATTTCACTGTTAACCTTATATGCATTTTCTTTGGTCAAAGTGAGGTCTATGCTCGTATACCAATATACAATATTGTCTGAACTGTTTATTATTCCTATACAAATATTGATCACTGTCCAACATTGTTTAACACTTATTTGAAAAGCAGATGTATGAAGTGTCAGCTTGCTATGATTTGTTTATTCCAGATACATTTCTTCAAACTTCTCCAAGAGTGACTTCCTTTATTTGCCTATGTAACCTTGCTTAGAAGATACTGCATAAGAAGAAAATTTGACAGGTTACACATGTCTTGTCTCAATGATAAACTGTGTGCTACAACTATCAGTGCCAAAGTCCAACCAGTGGACTGACCCTTATCAAATCAGTACTCTCATTCAATAGCCACGTCCCCAAAATCGTATGTATACTCAAGTATTTTGCTGCTTGGCGTAAATTTTCAAACGGAATCGTATTATTGGGTCAACATTTGACAGTGTGTGGACAACTTTTTCTTTTATCTTTGAAAACTCCGCCATGATTGTAGCAATGTACCGGTGGCGCGTACATACTCGCCACTACGTATACATTTCGTTGGTTGGGAGCAAAGTTCTACAAAAACACAATCAATGTGTATGGAACAACGATTATTGGGTTCCATTTTGAGGGTACTGCCTAGTTACAGTAAGTCTCTCCCTTTTATCTGTATGTGGTAGTGGTTCAACAGCACTAGAAGCCTCCGTCCTTACCTATATCTACGACCGGTTGTGTGCGGGGGGGGAGGGGGGATAGGGTGCCTATGTACTCGAAATTTGCGACACAACACACCTGCTAATCTCCACATTAGGGTAAAGTTGATCATATTTGATGCTTAATATTATAAAATACGATCGTAGTGAGCATGATGCAGAATTACGGATAAATACAGGCCACATAATCGTCTTAAAATATTCCTGGGAGTTGTGGTCTGTTGTGGGTCCGTTTCGGTTACACATTAGTAGGGTCGGTAGGAGCTGTGGCGCGATTTACTCGCGGTTGATCAGTTGTTGAGGACGCTATTTACCGATCGGTAAATCATTACTGAAAATGAAGCACTTACCACAAAATAATCTCTGTTTCCATTGTTGCTCTTCTTGTCTTCAACGCACATTCGAATTTCTCGCAAAGCACGGAACACTAGCAACGCTTCAACCAATCGAGTGTTCTCTACTTTTCAGAGAGACGTCATTTCACTGATCAGAGAGCTGACAGAGACAGCGATATTGGCCTATCAAATGCCGTGTATCTCCTCATGTTCGGTTAACGTTGTTAAGAAAACTGTTCCAACCATAATTGTCGAGTTACATGAAATAAATCTTTTTGTTGCAGTAAATAATTAAAATCAATGCAGCAGGTGTGTTCAACAAACATAATTTATTGGATAAAAGGTATGTGCAAAGTATGAACTGTGACTTTTCCCTTGGAAATTTCTATCTAAATTCGGGTTGTAATGGACAGTGCGGTACCTTGTCTTCGACCTTAGTGGGTGGGGTACATATATGTAGATACATATCTACCACGGATAATTAGGATATTACTGAGATACCCATCTTATACTGACCCTTATCAAATGCCTGTGAGATACACGGGACAATAAAGGCTCGACCCTAGGGTGGTACAGATGCTAGACTGATCCTATTAACATGGTACAACACCTATAGATTATGTTTATTATTATTATATGGCTTAGAGGTTTTTTTAGGGTAATGTGAGGGTTTTTTCTCCCACATCAGCCGCCATTTTGTCCCACTCCCACATCAGCCGCCATTTTGTCCCATCCCACATCAGCCGCCATTTTGTCCCATCCCACATAAGCTTCACTTGGATACCTCACTCGACCCCATCGGACCATTTTATCTAGGGACTTTTTCTCCGCGGAAGCTTTTTCCCGCGACCGAATCACCACCAGACATGACCGCATCACCGCGGATGAATACATCTTTGACCTGGGTCACGTGATATGCAAATTTGGAACTCTCCTGTGCTGGAGGTAGCTTTTTGGTCTTTCTGCCGGAACTATACTGCACTTGACCTCTGTGACCCTCCCGTGACCTCCCTAATGACGTCATTAAGTAGGTCAAGTTGACTCAATTTAGCTTTTACCTACTACTGAGCTGAGAGTCCTAGAATTTGTAGATTATCATATTGGGGTCATTTTGAGCCTATTTGCATGACCCCCGAACAGAGGATCGTGGGTAAATTCAAAATTGCGGTCATGTGGGGTACAAGAAATGTGAGGTTCTCGTCGTATTCCTTCGAATTCCCTGGTTTTCTGTATGGAGAAGTGGGTAAAACTTATTTTATTTCATATCAGATTATTATTTGCTAATTTATTATGCAGAAATGAAAGTAAAAAAATTGAAAATTCTGACCGAAAAATCGTCAAAAAAATGCTCTTTTTAAAAAGACGTCACTATGACGTAATCGTGACGACCATCTGGGATTTTTTTACATTTTCTTGTAGAGCTTGACCCAAAGATATAGTGTGGTACGTTTCAGTCCTATAGCCATAAATAAGGGAGACTCTCCGCTCCAGTGTCTGTGGTCACTGGCTGGCTAGGCGCTCATTTCCTCAATCGCTGTGACTGACCGCTTGAGTGCCCATTCACTAATCTCTGCGGTGACTAGCCGGCTAGGGGCTCAGTCCCTTAATCGCTGTGACTGGAACAGAGCTGCACAGACATTTTAAGTAGGCCGGCCAAGGACACAAAATGTAACTTTTGATGGCATTGTTTGTTACAAATGGGTACCCATGCTAAATTAGTTCTTTGTGTGCTAGGGTTCAAGGTGGGAGGGGATACCACCCGTATTTTGGACGTTAAAGGTCATTTCGGGGTCACTTTTGAGGTTAAATAAGGTCAAAATTGGTAAAAGTCGTTCCTAAATAATTTCCATTCTGATGTTTGTTACCAATGGCTATCCACGTTAAATTAAAAAGATGGGCTTTAAAATAATTTAAAACATCTTTGTGTGAAATTCCTTGTAAAGAAATGGGTATCAAATCTGAAGTAGTTCTACGGGGTGAATTTTTAGATATTAGTGTAGGGTAATTCAGTATTTTGTGTTGGTGAATTTGGTAACATCCATTTTCTTATAGACTGGACCTTCCCGATGAATATATTTGCTGGTTCGAAGGTTTCTTTCTCGAGTTTGAAGTACTAGTAGTTTGAGTTACCCCGTTCTGGCCTGGGTGATTTAGGCCTCGAAAATTTAGTGCCCTTTTTAACATTTACGGTATCACCAGATTGATTAAAAATCGAGAGCAAAGACTTTCCGTACTTCTGGAATATTATATTTGGCTAATTTTGAGGAATCTCCCATCAAGGCCAGTATCTTTCGCTTATTTTGAATCTGTTTGCTTAATTCTCAGCTGAAAATATGATGTTTTAAATCAAAATGGCCGATAGATGGGGTAATTTGGAAATCACATTTTTTATGTTCCTCGTGCATTTCAAGGCATTATTCTTACCTCACTGCGCAAATTTATCAAAACCGAGGAATCCCTATGCATAGCCTAACATTTTATTCCCGTTTTGCATCTAATTACATATGCCAAAATCAAGATTTGATGGTTAAATTCAACTGGCGGCCATCAGAAAATCACAGTTTCGGTCGTTGCCCGTTCAAGGAATTATTCTTAGCTTATTATGCAAACTTGTCAAAACCGAGGGATCTCTAAGCATAGCCCAACATTCTATTCCCATTTTGAATCTAATTACATATCCCAAACACCATGATTTAATGATCAAATTCAAAATGACGCCCATGGGGTTATCTGAAAATCACCCTTTTTCCTGTTGCTCGTGTAATTCAAGGCATTATTCTTACCTCACTGAGCAAATTTATCAAAACAGAGGGATTTCCATGCATAGCTTAACATCTTACGCCCATTTGGAATCTATTTTCATATGTCTTATCAAGGCTTGATGGTCAAATTCAAAATGGCGACCATATGGGGCCATATGAAAATCACACTTTTTCCTGTTGCACATGTAGTTCAAGGCATGATTCTTAGCTCATTATGCAAATTTAGCAAAACCGAGCTATCTCTAAGCATAGCCCAACAACCTATGCCCATTTTGAATCTATATACATTTCTCACAGATCAAGATTTGATGGTCAAATTCAAAATGGCGACCATATGGG
Organism: Hanleya hanleyi; assembly: GCA_036873755.1. NCBI lineage: Eukaryota > Metazoa > Mollusca > Polyplacophora > Lepidopleurida > Hanleyidae > Hanleya > Hanleya hanleyi. The sequence goes on along the minus strand of JAVTVY010001449.1, from coordinate 14,892 downwards.
GTCATCTGAAAATCACACTTTTTCCTGTTGCTTATGTAGTTCAATGCATTATTTTTACCTCATTTAGCAAATGTATCAAAACTGAGGGATCTCTATGCATAGCTGAACATCCTATGTCCATTTTGAATCTATTTACATATGTCTAAGATCAAGATTTGATGGTCAAATTCAAAATGGCGACCATGGGGCCATCTGAAAATCACACTTTTGGCCGTAGCTCGTATAGTTCAAGGCATTATTCTCAGCTCATTATGCAAATTTATCAAAACTGTGGGATCTTCAAGCATATAGCCCAACAACCAATGCTCTTTTTGAATCCACTTACGTATCCCTAAGATCAAGATTTGATGATCAAATTCAATTTTCATTATAGAAATAGACAAACTTCTGAGCTGTACTCCACGTAAATATATTTAATGCACAAGCTTTCGACTCTCATGCCGGAGCCTTTATCAAGTGATCGGTAGGCAGTTACTAAACTCAGAATATCTGCTCATAATCTCCTGATAGAAAAGGGTAGAAAATTGAAAATTCCACAAGACAAACGGATTTGTGTAAACTCTGATCTTGGGAAAATAGAAGATGAGAAACATTTTCTTATAGTGTCCAAAATATTATAAAATTCGGGGAAAGTTCTTCCAATATATGACTTCATCTATTCCCAATTTTATGATACTGGACAAACATATTCAACTTATAAAAATCATCAGTGAGAAAATTTTGCCACGATATGCTCCTACAGAGAACTAAAGACATTGCCAGCACCTCTACCGGTAAGAATAAGAACTGAATCAGAGTAAGCAATTTTTTTTTCTAATGGCTCCTCTTAAGTAGATAGTAGTATCTTTTCTCATAGATGACAATTTACCTATTTAATTGTTAAGCCTAAATATCATTTTGTGTTTATCTATTTATTCTATGTGAACTTCAGTGTGAATATTCATTTATTTTCGCTTAATACCGAACAGATAAGAACGTTTGACATAATTTCATAAATATTTATAGTTAATAGTGGTTACTGTCAAAATATTGTTTTCATTTAACATTGTTGCAAAACCTTTTTTCTCATGAATGTAATATATGTGACAGGGAGGTGCCTCCCCTTGATCATTGTACTTTTACTAAGATTGCTAATAAATTTATCGTATATCGTATCGTATATCGATCTGTTGAATTTCATAAAATTGCCAGTAAATATACAGATTGTCCAATAGTTTATCCGTTTCCATGGAAGATCGAATGTTATATAGCGATATACACCATAGTGGTTTAATTGTTTACTTATTCCCATGGAATTTAGAGTCTTGAAGTACGGCGACATAATACACAGAGCGTGTGACGTTCTATCACAGAGAACGGATAGCGTTACGACGTACAAATTAGCGTCCATTACGTCATAGAGGCCCGGTTAGCGTAGCTAATTTGCTAACAATTAGTATTGTAGATATTAATTTATAACCGAATTGTGCCCATTTTTGACCTCATTTATCGAAACGTTACCCTAAAATGATCTTAATTTGAATAATTAATGAGTTATCTATTACTAATATAAAACTTACACTACACACTATACTGATTCAATTTAGATGCTCATTCGTAACAATTAGTACTGGGACTGGTTTTCACCAATTTTTGACCTCATTTGACCCAAATATGACCCTAAAATGACTTTAATTCTAATAATTAACGTGTTATCGATGACTACATCGAATCCTACACTACATTCAACTGATTCAACTGGAATACCCAATCGTAACAATTAGTGCTGGGCATATAACCGATTTTCACAAATTTGTGACCCTATTTGGCCCAAACGTGACCCTAAAATGACCTCAATTCTTATAATAAACGTTTTATCTATGACTACCCGACATTCTACACTACTTAAAACTAATTCAGCTTGGATACTCATTGGTAACAGACAATGCGATGGATGTTAATTTATAACCGATTTTTACCCATTTTTGACCCAAAGAGTGACCCCAAAATGACCTTAATTGATCAAATCAGGGTGGTATCCTCTCCGGCCTTGATCTCTACCATTCAAAAAAACTAATTTAGCATGGGTACCCATTTGTAACAAAAAATGCCATCGAAAGATTTTAAAAGCGTTTTTGATGTCTTTGGCCGGCCTGATAAATTCGTATATTAAGGAGTGAAAATTAACTAATATATTAAAGTATGTCATTCCAGCATGTATCCTTTACTTACTTGGACTGTTCAAAGGTGAAAATCTTGAATCGTATGCCGTTATGTATGCGGAATCTGGGTCACTCTACGTTTTCATTAGATATGAACACAGTATTTATGTCTCCGCTCCAACAAAACATATCCATTTTCTATTCAAATGATACAACCGTTTAAATAATCCGAATTAAGTCACGTGTTGGCCTTCTGCAACTTGAACAATCTGACAAATAGTTAGCAATGTAAGTACTGATTTATTTTAAGTATTCGTATCTGCATGTGTCCACATATATCTACATCTACAACTTGCACTCGTTGGGTAAAAGAATAATGGGGTGATACGCGCATGCGCACTCGGTGAATAGCAGAGAAAGGTCAGTTCTTGGATGTGCGCAGCTTGTCATTGCTGAGTTATGGGCCATAAGTGACCAAAATGTGGCGTACTTGGAGTCCATTTGAAGCCCTTAATGGGTGAGTCAGGCTGGGGGTAAGTGGTAAGACGTGCATGCGCATTCGGGTCAGTGTCGGACGTGAGCATGTGCACGAGGTAGGTGATAGAGACAGAGTGAGTGGATGGCCCCTTGGTCTTCTCGTAATCATGTATATTCTTGTGGTACCGCATTATATCATAGTACCTGTTACACGTGCGTTCAAGCCCGCCAACGCCTAACTTGACGCTTCAACGCCCTAGTGAAATAGCTAAAAATCTCTGATTGGTCTAGATATCCCGTGGAATGGACTCTCGAATCTCTATACTACAATCCCTCATCAGGACCTTATTGACCGTCTAAGTTCATTAATAGTATCTGTGTTCAAGAAAACTAATCGTAGATATATTAATGTCGGAAGCCATAAAGCATTCTTTAGCTCTACTACATACAAGAGATATCATTCATGGGATGTTTCTTTGTTTATAGAGTTGCTTGAATTTCTCATCAAAAATATCTATGTGAAATTTGGCAACACAATATATCAGCAGCATATAGGTATTCCAATGGGTACTAATTGTGCACCCCTGTTGGCTGACCTGTATCTGTTCTCTTATGAATATGACTATATGCAAGCGCTTTCAAAAACCGATCCATTCAAAGCCCGTTCCTTCTAATTCACCAAACGCTATATAGACGATCTTCTCGCTGTGGATAATCGCTATCATATTTAGATCTATATCTCTATAAAAATGAAGCGGGCATTCTCTCGTCGACTTTATGACAAAAGAGATGATTACAATTTCGACATCGTAAACTATCCCTTTCTGGACAGTAATATCCCAGTGGGACCTGCATATGGCGTATACATATCTCGCTTAGTAGCATTTGCTAGATCCTGTGTTAAATGTGACGATTTTAATCAACGTCACAAAACATTGGTGCAGAAACTTATAAAACAGGGCGATTCCACCAAGCGCCTACTCTCAAAGTTTCTCAAATTTGGCGATACATATCGCATGCTGATAGCAAAATACGAACGTAGCGTGCAAAATCTATGGCGCTACGTTTCGTAACTTGTGTCTAATTCCGCTTAACCCGGGGCTAGGGGCCGTATGAACCCATGTACTTCAAGATCCTCATGGTACTCTTTTGAACAGTCACAATCAAAGCGTGACTGAGATTCTTTAGATGACGACTTTACAACAATTATTATGGATTAAGAATACTGATCAGCGATACGGATTTGATATTTTTGGAACATCATGATGTCTTGCCGGCATCATTGAAAACTGTTGACCGCTTCTCTCTTGCAGGAAACAAGCCTATGTTTATGTATACTATGATTGTCTTTTTGAATTTGGTGCTAATACTGTTATATGGAATATGGAATAGGTCTTTGGATTATGGACGCGGATATTCTCTGATGGACGACGGCTGGATTATGAATGACGGACTAGACGTTTGTAACTAATTCAGCGAAACGCAGTGACCTCCTGAACGACCGCCTTAACGCCCTACTGTAACGCATTAATGCTCTGTGTTGACGTCTTAACGCCCTATCTCAAGGCCTTATCGCTCGCCTCAACGCCTTAACGCCCCATCTTAACGCCTTGACGCCCTATCGTAATCCTTTAACGCTTTACCTCCACTAGAGCTTCCTATGGTTTCCTCTCCACCAAGCCGTTCCGCTATGTTATAACGCAATCAGATGAAAGAGATAGCCGCCCTGGGTATGTTTATTATCGTGTTTGTTCTCTTTGTCTGTCATGATCATAATGGTTTCTTTTCCGCCATTTGAAAAGTCACCCTGGTTGGTGCCTCGTTGGCCATGGTCGCTCTTGCCCCTCGTCCGTCTGTCCTAAGCGTCTTCGAAGAGCCCAGGACACTGTAACGGCAACTTGTCATGGAAAAGTTATTTGCGCATTTTGACCGCATTTGTAGAGCCTCTGAAGGTGGTTACCCCGTTCCCCCAGATAACTCTTGCTAAACGAGAACGAAGAACAATACATCAGCTGTTTCATCCGCTGTCAACGACCCGCGCAACTGGGGTACGGTTTCCTATCCTACAACATTGTCTGGCGCCCGTTTGTCTTCATCAATTGATTTCTGTACGTCGAAAATTTCCGAAACTTCAGTATGTTCCGTCAACTAGATATCCCCCGATACTATCTGAAAATCGGTCACCGGGAATACACACTTTTTCATTAATGGCAATTTATCTGTATTTCCTATAATGTTAGTATTATGAGAGCAGTACCCCAGTTACGGGCGAGAACAGCCAGCTGTGATGCGGGGCTGTCTGTGACAATATTATCTTCCAAGTGACACTTCATCTCCATGGTGGACTTTTGCGTGCGGTCGTCATTCATTTCAAGTGGCAGCTGGCTACAGAGAGCCATGGCTCATTTTCTGATGTGGCAACGCATTTGGGCGTAAGTTGCCCAGGGTCCTCAGCATGAGCATTAATAGCCTCATCCACAATACGATCCCAAAAGTTTTGTTCTTCCTCACTCAGGCTCCTCTGGGACGTAGCCTGCAGGACTATCAACGGTCAAGCTCTCTGTACAAGTGGATAGAATCGCAGCAGTCACTGCATCGCTATCAGCCTCAGTGCGCTCTTCGGATCCTGGCATCTCGAACTCTGTATGTCTTCTGATGCTTTGTCATATCGTAGTGTCTGATGAAAGTATGCTCACACTCAGAGCGAGTATATTTAAGTCGGAAGTGGCGCAGAATCAAAGCTCACTTTCGGTCGCATGACCAGAAGTTCTGGACCAGAAGTGCCATGTCTGAACGGGGACTTTCTGTAAAAGCCCAATTGAACTAAGCAACCATGCCCCTTATGCTAATGAGCAGAGAGAGAGAGAGAGAGAGAGAGAGAGAGAGAGAGAGAGAGAGAGAATTAAGGTTTACCGTCGCGTTCAACACCTGAAGCTTAGCAAGACAGAGAGAGAGAATTAAGGTTTACCGTCGCGTTCAACACCTGAAGCAGGAGAGAGAGAGAGAGAGAGAGAGAGAGAGAGAGAGCAAAACCCATCTTCTTCATATTTAACCTCTGAGTGTAACATCCGGTTCCTTTGCTACGTCCTTTCCGATTCACATTTGTGGTGGGCAGATGTCATTGTATTTTTTTTTGTTAGAACAGACATAGTGTGCTAGTGGCAATTATATCGGAGTAGGGAACTTGTCAAGAAACTGGAAAATTAGAGGATAGGGTTAAAATATCACAATATATTTCCACTTCTAATGCTTTTGATGATACATGTAAGATATTATTCAACCTGATTAAAACTCAGACTTAATAAACCGCACCTCTGTCGGACATGTCGCTAATTAAGATCTGCGACAGTCCCTATTTTAAATCTGTCGCGCATGTCAGACTGGCGACCAATCACAGTTCAACTTCGACAGGTTCAAGGGCCAGATCGGAAATATGATGTGCCATGAATTTGACGTGCCCGCATTAATTAAAGCAGGAGGAACTGCAGATGCTTTCTTGCATGCTACGTAAAAGACATTGTATAGCCGTTCTTCCTACCGGCTACGGGAAATCTTTATGTTGCCGAGTGTCCGGAGCAGGCGCAGAGAAAACCCAGGCGGCTGACAAAGTTCTTGCTCTCAACTCCAGTCCATGAGCGATAAAAAAAGATTATTATTTGCTTCCCGTTGCTCTCTTCAATGACAGACCAGGTGAAGAGATCAATGGATATTTCTTGCACTGCTGGATATATAGGTACGGTTAATTTGTTTCATAAAATCAGTTCATAACTACATCGCAACAACGTTAATATTACTGACAAATTGTTAAAAAATCTTCGCTGTGAAACCAACCGGACAAGTCCGTTTTCACCCACATGAGAGGAACTGCACTACGGGAAGTAACTCATCCCGCATAAGAATTATCTTCCCACTCTCCGGCTCCTTTGGGCAAAAATGGACTTTCCCGGTTGTCGGCATGTTCGTGTTTTCAACAGTCAGTTGCTCAGACGATATAAACTTTGGAGATTTTTAAAATAATTTCCAATGCCAGGGAAACATTTTTGATAACAAATAATTGCACAGAAAGAGTTTGGAATATATGGCGAGTTTCGACAGCTAATGTGTTATATTAACTGATAAATCCACGAAAACCTCGCTGTAGCGTTTTGTGAGACAGACAGCAAATAAGCAGACACGCTATACTACGAGGCATCTCATTGGGCGACTATTTGACTCGCAAACTGTTTGATTCGGAGTTCATCTGACGGACTGTCCCAGATCTTACATAGCGACATGTCAGAGAGAGGAGCGGTTATTAAGTCTGAGTTTTAATCAGATTGGATCTCATTATGAAGGTATGTGTATGAGTAGTATATAACTAATGGAATGAGCACAGGTTCAAGTGTGACGTCACGATGACGTCATATCTGAAGGCATCGTGACGTCATACTTGAACCTGTGCTCATTCCATTAGTTATAGTGGTATGAGAACATGTTCAAGTATGTACTCGAGCACAGGTTCCATTTGCTTTAGTGATATAAACACAGGTTCAAACATGACATCACGATGACGTCACATGACGTCAATTGACATCATCATGACGTCAGACTTGAACCTGTGCCCATTCTATTAGTTTCATTGGTATGAGCACAGGTTCGGTGATGTGATCACAGGTTCAAACATTATGACACGGACACAGGTTCAAGCATAACGTCACGATGACAAGAGGCATGTTTCACCTTATGTACAATGTTGCTGCCACAGTCTACGTCGACAATGAAGAGGCATACGTGTCTGTAGATGATCGTACCAAGATCACCGACACTCGTCCACCTAGAGCCATCGTTCTAACCACAAAAGCGTGGGGAAATCTCAAGGCGCAAATCTACTACATTGACAAATTAATTCGTGATCAAGTGCACAGTCCTAGACCTGTTCTACTGGGTGAAGATGTATATATCAACCATAATATGTTCAATGACAAATCCAAAGTGCACCTGAGACGTTGGAATAAAGGTATATATGACCAGAGCAAACTGTTTCCAACCAAATGTGGCATCACCCTGGACAATGACCTATGGACACAATTGAAATTCAAAGTACCAGAGATTGATTCCGCGCTTAGCGAACTGATGTCCACAATGGAGCCTTCTCTGACTTTCACCGATGATGAAATCTTTGACGAAGGAACCGATGCCCCAGATGACGCCTCTGCATCTGTAAACTCTAGGAAGAAGAAATTGGCCTTCCTAAAGGAGACTTTCAAGAAGGTTTACATCGATGCCATTGTGCACCATATCCAACGACTTATACGAGAACGCTGTAATGGGTGTATAACAGATAACCCCAGTCAAAAGAATCACGACTGTTTGATGATAGACACAAAATATGACATGGACACACTCTTTGACGAGGCTCTCAACAGAGTAGACCAAGTAGAACTTTTAAAGAACTTTCAATATCAAATTGATACATACGACCTTACAATACCCCCATCATATTTGATGAAATTTCAACGCAAAGACTATACTGACAAAATTAAAACGAAATCGTGGAAAAGAGAGCTATTCAAAGATGTTAAACGTGTGCTGAGCGAGTAACTCTATATGAGGGATAGGTGAAAATGTACTTCCACCTCTATTGTATGTGCTCTCACCATAGCACAAATTTATCAGTTTGAGTTTCTCATGACGTCCTTCTAATATTATATTTACCAGACACAAAGGCAGTTGTATTCTAATTTTGGCTATTCATTTTGATTTTCGATGTACTTATGCTGATTGAATGTCATATCGATAAATGTCGGTGTAATTATATAGTAATCATCGTATCAATAAATACTATATAAATACACGTACATTGTTGTTTGTATATTTTTTAGATATATCTTTGTATCGAGCCCAGGTTTTAGTAACGTCATGACGGTGAGAAATTGCCACAGGTTCTAGCCCACGTTGTGATGTCATCAAGGCGTTCTCAAATGACCACAGGTTCAGGTTCAAGCGCGGGTACTCATTATCTTAACACAGGTCAGGGCGAAAATGAAAAAGGCACAGGGTCAATCGCATGATTCGCAGAAGGTAAGAAGACGAAGAATGGATACAGGATTGGGTCAAGGTTACGATGACATGACGACGAATCGGCACAGGTTTGCAGTATATTGTTGTTTTTTTAATACTACCAATACGGTGTGCCTAAAACATCAATACTAGGCACCATACCGTTTTTAATGTGACATTACGAACGTCACATCGTTTCTAGACATTAATATTTTTACATGCGATACAAGTGCTAGTTTATCCGACGTAGATTATATTACACATGCGGAAATTATGCCGTAGGAACTTCAAAGCTCTGAGGCTGGCTCTCTTGCAACAATATTAAATTAATATAATTTAAATATTATTTAAACTAAATAGATCGCCAAATGTGAATATCCCTCAGGTTTTCAATATTTGAAGGTCGAAATTTTACCTGTTTCTAGTTTAAAGTCCTGACAGTGTATTTTAACGATATATTAATATGGCAAACACGTTGACGAACTATGTTGAAATTTGAGAAATATCGTTGTCATCAACGCTGTGCGGAAATGCTTCAACAGGAAAACCGTGATTATGCTGTTCTACTCTTTGTTCTATTCTTACATATCTTATTGTAATTTCACCTCAAACCACTTGTGATAATACAAAAGAGAATTATTCGTGTGATAACTTCCAGTAGTAAATGTGCCTAGTCTACTCCATTAATGAAAGAACTAAACATCCCACCACTATTGCAGTTAAACAACTTCCTAATTGTATTATTTACCCAGATTTCTCAATAACCCCCCTCTCCATTCCTTCCAAGTATTTAAATTATTTTACAAAATTTTCTGAAGTATATTGTTATCCCAATCGACAAGCCAATCTCAATCTATATAGGGTGAGATTGCATTCAAACCTATCACTTCATTGTATTGTGAATCTGGGACGTCTTACCTATTGATCTGAAACAGTTACCCTATTAAACTTAATCGAAATCACATCTCATTCGGTTGGCATGAATTGTGAGTCTACTGAAAATCAAAGGGTGTAATTACTAAGTACACGCTTATTACAAATATTGCACCCAACTCAACTTCAACCATCACAGTAATACAAGGGGCACGAGACAAAACTGTTCTGTGCAAAAAGGGTATTTTATTTATCTACATGCACATGCGCTGAGCTCCTATTTTACAACTATAACCTAATACACAGGTCTCCGTGGTATATTCACCATGCGTTGTATAATTAAATATTGATATATTTGTAAATGAGACCATCTTCTCATGCAAATTTGGTATTAGTATTATTATTAACTATCCGAGATTTGGCAAGCCTCGTGGAGTTTCTTCCCGCCGTATGTCTGTGCACCCATACCCTACTTGTATTATTTTGTATATGGTGAATAAACAATCAATCCATCAATTACACAGGTTCGAAGTTAGGTTGTGATGACGCCATATCAGGACATTGTAGCACCCCCAGAGCTCAAGGTAACATATTGTCATGATGATGGCAATCAGAGCACAGCCTCTGATGTGATAACGGACTTCAGCACAGGCATGGGAAACTTCCTGTTTCTACCTTACATTACAATCCATTATGGAAGGTGAATGATCAATGAGTATTCTTTTTGCACAATCACCATTGGTTTTCATTTTCCAATTTTCAAGAAAATGACATCAGATTTATGTTTAGATCACTTGTTATTCAATCGCATTTTCCCCTGTTCTCGGCATGACTTGCTAGCCATCCCTATCACGTGAAATCACATAACACCTCATTCGTTTGCATATACCAAGTGACTCCGAATTTCTATTCAATGTCGGCATAAAAACTTACTGACATCGATCTGCATACTATCTGCTGAATTATCGAGCCAACATTAGTCCTCGTCCATTACAGAATTTCATCGTCCATAATCCAAAGACCGAATTCATATAACAGATTAGTTTCCTGCAAAGCAGAAACAGTCAACAGTTTTCAATGATGTCGACAAGACTTCAAGATGTTCCAAAAATATAAAGAAAGTAACGACGAATGCTTTAAACAGACAACACATGTTTTTTTAGAATTTTATTTATAGCATTTAAATGTGCATGATTTGAAATTATTATCGCGATTATCGGAAACAAATCAAGTCTCCCTGCTGTAAATATTGTCTATGCTTCGACTCCGCCTGATTCCTCCTCCGCAAGACACCGCCTGGTCTTTGCCCTCGGCACGATTCCACCTGGTCTTCACCCGTTATTGGCGATCTTCTCCTCGATCAGCATGTGCAAACATGTGCAGCGTCGTCCATTTCGCATCCGCCCAATGCACCATCCTGCGATCTCTATTTGGAACATAAACACGCCAGTATATTATACCTTAATTTTATTCTGTCTCTTATTCATATTTCAGATAGCATTCTTTGTGGACTTGTTTAAAGATGGTCGTTCCCAAAAGAATTCAATTTTTTCCCGATATTTGCTGGTTAACGCTGAGGTATCATTCTATACAGTCGATGAAACAATAGTAGGGATGAATCATGGGATGAACTTTGTGTTGGACGCTTTTAAGCAAATAACGAATTTCGTCGATGAATTATAGTAGTGTGAACAAATTCTGAAGCGAAAAATATCACATCTCGCCCTATAATCGAACGATAATTAAAAACCTTGGAATGTGACTTTTAACTCTTAATAAATTAAGGAATCCTCTGCAAGTTCACTTTTAGCTTGTTCATCATGACCAGTCATTTTCATTTCGACGTAATCAGCGTATGTGTCCAATACAATCATGGGATGAACTTTGTGTTGGACGCTTTTAAGCAAATAACGAATTTTACACGGAACAATGTGATTTTTCATACGTTTCTCTTTGGGAAAATATGGACTTACGCGAGTTGCAATTCGGGAAATTATATCTAAGCTGGACTAAAAGAATAGAATTCTTTACTATCGATCATTTTATTTCCTTTACATTGGAAGAGTTCAGATGAAAAGAACAACTCTAAAGATTAGCGGAGTTGTTGGTTCGATTGCTGAATTATTCTTCCTCTCATTCTTTTTTTCGATGTATTACTATTACAAGTTACTTCGTGGGGACTATATTCAATATCAATTTGTGACTTTTTATGACAGGGACAGCAGAAAACATTACAACAACGACAGAAAGGTTTGGTCTTCATTGGAATCGTACTCGGGAGGATTACGTATGTATTACAGGTATATCATATATGGAAAAATCAACTCTATGGATCAGAGGGGTTATGGTTTCCATTTCTACTGACGGCTAAATCATTGATTCCCACAAAAATTATTTCCGTTTACACGACCCGTGGAACAGATCGATGATGAACCGAATACTGGTACATATACATTTCCTCTATTAGCTCAAATAGCAATAGAAAATCATATTTTACAAAGATATGTACGCGTACAATTGCCTCTGATGGACTTCACTTTCGCTTGAACTGTTCCCCCTCCCTTGCATTTCACCAAAGTTTTCGTCCATCGATTTCTATCTTGAATATATCCTTTAAGGCCTTAGTGTGGATGGGCAGGATATAATATCAGTATCGTAACGTTCGTTTAAAAATGGTACATTGAACGGAACATATACAGGCGGTGGGAAACGAAATCGGCGTATATACTGTCAAGAAATCATCTTATATTCCGACTGAATGGCTATAGAACGCAACAATATACCAAACTTATCACTGCGATGATTTGTATCTCAGCCACAGTTTGACTAATGATATGCCCACACGGCCCTAGCACCGGCTTGAGCGGTATTAGAAAAAATAATCTAGAGCGGCGAAGTGATAGCGTATTAAGTCATCTGATAGAAATCGATAAACCATGTGATATTCAGATAGAAGAAACGGCCCAAACGGGGAAAATTGCAGTGAAATGCAAGTTCTTATTCAGAACACAAGTCTGTGAGGTCCGACTAGATCTGTGAAGTCACAGGTAGGTTACTAGATCTGTGAAGTCACAGGTAGGTTACTAGATCTGTGAAGTCACAGGTAGGTTACTAGATCTGTGAAGTCACAGGTAGGTTACTAGATCTGTGAAGTCACAGGTAGGTTGCCAAATTCAAGTAGCAAATACTGGAGCATATCCCATTTACTTTTCGTGCTCATGTCGATGAATTATAGAAGTGTGAACAAATTCTGAAGCGAAAAAATCACATCTCGCCCTATAATCGAACGATAATTAAAAACCTTGGAATGTGACTTTTAACTCTTAATAAATTAATACAGCAGAGTATATCAGATTACTTACATCAACAAAACAGAAATGAACAATTTGCAATTAATCAGATATGCATGTATTGTTATTCATATATCATGTGTAATAAAAAGTTAGCCAGTTTATTCATCTCTGTTTTATTTTTATTATTATTATTTGTTTTTTTTAATATGTGAGTTCCACGTTCTTCCTATTTGAAGTGCAGTGGCCTTAAATTCAAACACCACAATCGCCACCTACTCCAGTATATGCCAGTTTAAGTCCTTGTCTCGAGGTGAATAGAAAAATATATGGAGTTAGCCCAGCTTGTCCACTGAAATTCACTGGACGGGCATCCTCCATTTACAGCTAAATGAAACTGGATGACCAGTAACATGTAATTCAACTGTGTCATAACTGATCATGCATTCTCACTCCGGCTTGCTGAATGAAACCCACTACATGTACACGTACATGCTAGCTACTGTCTGTTTTTGACCGGCAAATATTTTGTAGTGTATGCTGGGTTTTCAGGGAAGGACTTGTTTCAGGGTTAGTGTACGTGATGTGGAGAACATCAACAAACAACTGGTGAGTTTATTCTAAACATTTTTGATTTTCAATCATGCAGAATGTGGTTTCATTAAGATAATAATTCGCTTATTATTTCATTCTTTTTTGAAACGGGCAAAAAATATTGTCAAGTTTTGTTGTTGTATTTCAGGTACAAAGGGGGTTGTAATCTTCTGTGTTTTTCATTTCTCGGACAGTCACTATGACCGACTGGATTATGGCCTAATGAACAAATACAAAACAACATTCACTATATGCCGTAGTAATAAGATTTAGCATTACACGCATCACTTAGAACTATGTAATGTAACAGTACGTGTAATATATCGCTGTCTGGTAAAACTGTTGATTTTCATCCACACGATAAACTTAGATACAAGTAAATGAAAATGTCATGAAACAAAACATACCTGCGTATGTATCTACGCACTACGGCTGATCAGCTACGGTCCAGCCAATGGCCATTTCAAATGTTGTGTTAATTGTACACTACACGGGGACTTAAATATCAATCGCGAAGAGAAATGGAATCCTCTGGAAGTTCACTTTTAGCCTGGTCATCATGACAAGTCATTTTCATTTCCACCTAATCAGCGTATGTGTCCAATCAATGACCATTTCAAATGTTGTATTAATTGTACACTACACAGGGACTTAAATATCATCGCGAAGAGAAATGGAATCCTCTGGAAGTTCACTTTTAGCTTGGTCATCATGACCAGTCATTTTCATTTCCACGTAATCAGCGTATGTGTCCAATCAATGACCATTTCAAATGTTGTATTAATTGTGCTAATGGAGGTAACCTGTGCTAATAAAACTTTCAGGGGAATTGTACACATATTTTTTGTAATTCGATATTTTCTTCTTAATTATATTTGTCGACATAAGGATTAAACTGTCATGCCAAGATAGATTTCGTGGATTCAATTTGTTCCTCGAGACGTGTAGAATGCGGAAGGGAAAAACCGTTCTGTGTTCACAGTTCTTGGTAAATTCCATTTTCTTAATTTATTTTTATCGAACCCTTAGCTTTAACTGCGGAAAGCTCGATATCAGGATGTAAATGATGTCTGTGGGTATCTGTGTCCCTGTCCGAAAGTTGTTGAAGTCTTGAACTTTTCCTGTCCACAGCTTTTCGGGTTCACCCTATCTCTCCTGAACTAAGCTCCACCGGACCCCACCCAATTTTCATATGTTCTGGGAGCTTATATATGCTACATTTATTCAAGCTATACCACCGGGAGGATTTCCCCACCCCTGGGACTCCAAATGTTAAACTTTTTACCTCAGACATTATTTTCTATAAACAGCTTCCCAGCTTCATGTGATACTGAGGTATGAGATGCACTGTACTCTGTGTTTTCACACACACACACACACACACACACACACACACACATGCCGAATCACCTAAGATAAGATTAGCTTTATTTATTACAACACAAACTCTATTGAGATTTGTATTCCCACTTAAACAA